>JAQFXP010000017.1:0-76528 GCA_034693685.1 Belba bartosi | reverse complement strand
TAGCAACCATTGTTTTTGACAAAATCACTACTGTTCGCGAAGAGCACCATGTTATAAAAGGTGCCCTAACTCGGTAATTTGATTAATTCATAACATGTATAAGAATTGGTACAAAACTGTGATTTATATTAGAAATGAATAAATGCTTGAAATAAATAATAATTAGGACTTAATTGGGAGTTATGCCGGTTCCGTGCAGTCAGTGCTGGTGCTGGCATTGGTAGCCATGGAAGAGGTGATGACAAGGGGTGCGGCGCTGCCATTGAGGAGATCCCACCGCCAGACTGAGGAGTCGTCACAAACGCACAAAAGTATAGAGCCGTCAGAGTTGAGACACGTTTGACGTATGGCAGTCGTGCACTTCGGGTGAGTTAATTGAATACACCTTTGGGTCGATTTAAAGGTTAATAATCGGTAATAATGTTTGGAATGAAACCATAAAATAAAAAGAAAAACTAATCGTTTGAATAAATTATGTGATTCTCGGCTAATAAATGTTCGAATAAATAATGGACTCGTTATTAATGAGTTATTTATGGGTTAGACATTTGAAACATTTGAATTAATGGCATTTAAATATTAAATCGAATCAATATAATAAAACAACAAAACGAAAATATTTTAAATCAATTCTCAATTAGTTTTGCGTTTAGAGAAAGAAAAGAATTCGAAAACAAATAAAAAGTTTTTGTTTTGTAGCGAAAAACAAAAACCAAATAAAAGAATCAAAAATAAAAACGAATGAAATGTTTGAGAGGAGACGAGCGCAGACCTGGGGATAGAGGGGTCGTCAACATCGACGTCCCACACATTAACCCTCCCATTCTGGTTGCCGAGCGCCAGTATCTTCTGCTGTGAGTCCATCGAGAAGCGCATAAACCAAATATCGCACTCTTTGTACTCGAATCGGTGGATCAAAGTCGAAGACGAGTCGCTCGCATAGGACTGATGAATGCGAATGTCGTTCTCGTCTTCGAGTTTCCCCGGTTTCCAACATATGATCGCATTCTCACACGACTTGGACAGTACGAAATTGCCGAACCATCGAACGCAGTCCACGTAATTCCGATGTATGTCTCGGGTAGTGAACGACGGAAAGTGGTCTCTAACAGTGCTGAACGGTTTGTTCGTTTTGCTTCCGTTATAACTGTACGACTCGTGGATCGCGCTCTGAATGTCCGGGTTGTCTAAGGCCCAGATCTTAAGCGAGTGATCCATTCCGCAGCTGATTATCTTATGACCTCGAAGATGGAAGTCGGCCGACAACACCTCATCCCTGTGCCCCTCAACTCCACCAAATATGGCAACGCATTGATCAGTCTTTATGTTCCAGAGCCTCAACGTATGGTCTTTACTGACGGACAACAATAGGTTTGGATCCAAAGGACTTATCTTCAGATCATTTATGGCATTGCCTTAAAACACAAATAAACATAAGTAGAGTATAGAGTGTAGGGTAGGGTAGGGTAGGCTAGAGTAGGTATGGGTGCAAACCGTGTCCGATATAGTGTTTTATGCACTGTTGGGTAACATTGCTTATAATTCTAATGATGCCTCGGCTGCCGGCGGCGGCCAAGAGAGGAAATCCGGTCACGTCGTCGTAACTCCAGGCACAGGTATAGAAGCTCTCGTCGGCGTCGGTGTCGGCAAAACACTGAACCAATCGAATGGTTCCGTCGCTCAGACACTCGTAAATCGAAACCCGATTACTGCCTACAGTGGCGAAGTAGTTCTGGCCATCGGGTAAGTGTTGGTTGAATTGGACGCCGAATATGGGTGACCTGTGGTCTTCGCGCACCCAATACGAGAACTTGTACTGAAGTTTCGACTGTTTTTTCGGCAATGATTTGTCAGCTTTCGCTTTAGCCGAAGAACTATTCATTGAATCCCGACTTTGTTGACTCAAAGCAGTATTCTTTGGCTTTTTGTTCTTCGGTTTAAGAACTGGTTTGTCGTTGTCTTCATTGACACTATTACTGCCATTCCTTCGCAAAGAATTTCGAGTTTTGACACCTTTTGATTCAGTCGACTCTTCCTGTCATTAGACAATTGGTTTGGAAATGATTTCAAAGCCAACAAAACACTCACTTCATTGTCCGACTCTACCGATACTTCTTTGCCATTCGTTTTATCGCTATTCGGCTCATCAATGGTCTCGTCATTAGTTTCATCGATAACTTTAGACATATTCTTATTGATAGCTTTCAACTGATCCGACAATTAAACCATAAAATCAATTGAAAAAACTTTTCACAAAAAAACATAAGAAGTGTTCAAAACTTACAAAAACATTCTTCAAAGAGCCAAACATCAACAGACCATCGATGCAGATATGGTTGACTCAATTGTGATAAAAAATACAAATTTAAAACAATTAAAAATCATTTGTTTTTAATTAAAAAATTATTTCGGTTTTAAAATTAATTCCGACTAAGAGTCTAAGTCTAAGACTAAAAAAATATCAATTTTTTTATCAATTGGGCGTTGATTTGATTTGTCGATTGATTTCATCAATCAATTGCATCTATTGTTGTCTAATTCATAGATCAAGTCATTAATTAAGTTAATTAATGTCTATTGTATTGAAGTCCAAACCAATTGGCAGTAAATGATTGATAATTCGGTTCTAAATGTTTGGAACAATTAGTTATCCAAACAATAACAACACAACCGCTCAATGACTTCACAATAGTCCCGCCTTTTCACACAATATAGTTTGTAATTGAATACAATTCAAACCAGTTATAAACTAAGCATGTATAGTTTGATTATATCATTGATAGACGTATAAAACCAATTGATTTATTGATTAATAGCGTTAATCCGGATTATTAGCTGAAAATAATTATTGCATTTTCGCAATTAAATCAATCTTTTTATGATTTTCAAAATATTTTTTATTGACTGCATTTTCTGTTAAGCCAACTCAACTCAATCTAATATTCCGGTCCTTTTTAAAATTAATACTAAATAAATAATTTTGAAAAAATAGGTCTCAACAATCGGTTTGTGTTAATACATTGTTGTGTAATAATATTTAAAATCCAAACACGTGTTGATCTGTTGTTTTCATCGAATTTTAACTTAAATTCAGATAAATTAACCGAAGATTTAGAGGATTTTTGGTTTAATTAAGTAACCGATTCTTGAATATAGATTATCATCAATCGATCTAAACCATCAAATCTAAAATAAATTGTTTTAAAATGTCTAAACATGTGATGATTCCTTGGAGTGATTTAAATGAATTCAATACAGTTTTCAATAGTATTTATCAAAATAACGATTCAATTGATTTTGATTACGATTTGCTATTATTTGCAAAAAACAAATTAACGATTTGGTTGACGCGAATGCAACACAACATTGAGATTAGTGTCAATCTAATGGCCACTAAAGAGATAATAAGCGCTTTAATCGAAGACAACAATAATAAGCGAAACGAAGAGTTTGTCGACGAAAGTGTCGTCTATTCGCTGTTCGGTAAGCAATCGATTGATTAGTTTGTGTTTAAACAACCGATTGATTGTATATCTGATGTATAGCTCTATCAGTCGTCCGCTTCTGTACCGCAATCTCTCAGTACTCGAATGAAAACAATATGAAAAGCGTTAAACGTCTGGCGCACAGGTATTCCTGTCCCCAATGGATCATCGATTGCAGACATAACTTATGCCACTCTTCGGCGAATCAGCCATCGCTTGAAGAGCTAAGAACTGCGACTATGATTGGACTGAAATGGTTGAGACAATACTTTTGGTCTAAGATTTTCGATAAATTGCATTTCGAGTCCAATAGTAATCGAAATTATTTTGAATTAATCGATGGATTTGTTTCGAGCGATAACAGCAAAACCAAAAAGAAGGCCAAAAATGAGATTATATTTTGTTTAAAGTATTTTAGGAATGAATTAATCTCTGCTTTAATACAACATTTGGTTAATACAAACGGTTCGACAAATAGTGAAAAGACTGTTAATAACGAATCTCTTAGAGTACCAAAACTGCATTTAAGAAAGTTTTCACAAATATTTGCGATTATTAATGATTTTAATTCACTTTCAATTGTATTGAATCTAATCGTCAGTTACTTCGATAACGAGAATCAATCGAAACAATATTCAGCGATCAGTTGGTTCTCAACTCTTATTAAATGCATTCAATCCGTAACCAAAATATCGAAATTTAAGCGAAGTTTTCAAAACCTGACTCTAAATAGAGTTATGTCGAGAATAGATTGGATTCGACTCTTGTATCGGATCGTTAAGCGTCCGAATCGGTTCACTCCAGTCCTCATTCAATTGATTGCACCGATTGTTGCGGACGTCATATCTGATGAGAAAATTCAATCTCTAATCAAATTATCAAATATTTATGTCTCGAATACACCGATTGAAGTAGAGGTGAATTTAGATGAGAGTAATGTTAGCAAAGAATTTAAGCCTAAATCGGTTGAAGATTTCGTGTTATCAACCGATCAGATCAATGCCTCAGAACGTGAGATAAATGGTAAGAATTTATTTCTCTTTCTCTCACATTCTCTCCTCCCTCTCCCCACTCACTCACTATTCAACCCAACCTTCAATTTATTATACATTTTATCTTATTTTTCATTAAAAAATAACTTCGAAAATGTATTTTAATGAAAATCTAAAACTTTTGGAGAATTTAATAAAAATATTCATTTATTTATTGATTTTTCCACTCAATCTTTTTCTGATGTGTTTTTCCTTAGCTTTTAATACTTCAAAATGTTTTTTTCGAAACAATAGAACTGATCCATCATTTTCTGACACTTGAGTTGTGTTTTGAGGCTATTTTCAGGCGAATAACGAACTCTCAAAACCTAAACTTAATTTGAGTTTTAATTTTGTTTCAGTTCCTATAATAATAGGTTTAAAACTTTTTTTGTTTAACATAAATAAATATTTAGCGTATAATTCGAGTTATTATTAGAATTATTAGTTATCTTAAGATTTGATTGAATACTTAAAAAGAAAAATACAAAAAAAATAATTTATTTCTAATTTTAAAATTAGACTCGATCGATTGGTCGCAAATTAATTTCGGCGCTTCTGTTGGAATGCCAGGAATGGCAACAAATTTGGATTTTCCGATAAATAGCAACGAATTGTTTTCAAATTAACTATAATTTAAATATTTTGTTAATTAATTGATTATTTATTTTGATATTAATATTTTATATACAAAAAAAAGTTTGTTTTAATATTTATAAAATATTAAAATTAATATATGTTTCAAGACTTTAAACTTGTATTAAAGTGAAATATAATTGAATAAAATTTGGGTTAATTTAGTCATAATAGCGTCTATTCGAAGCGTAGGCTTCAATGTCATCGAATTTTCGGTTTTGAGAGTTTCCGAACGATTCAAACGTTGAAGGATTTGAAGGATAGAAGCGTTCGTTTGTCTGTTTATTGTATTGAGGCTCTGGACCCGAATATTGGATTCAATCAACAATTACAATAAAGTTTAATTAAATTTATAACTTACTCATCATTGCCGATGAGAAGAACTGTTTGTTAGGACCAAATCCCTCGTCATTTCTATTGCCATAACTTTTGTCTTGATTTCTATCCGAATGATCTGACGCTCTATAGACTTGATCTCTCATCCTATGGCTCATTAAGTCGTCGTAATTCTCATTATTTGGTTCATCTCTTGAATTGCTTGTTTCGAAATTGCCTTTATTTGTCGGATGTGTCGCAAAATTGGGCTTATTTTGAGGACTGGGTTCGACAAACAGCTCAACGTCTGCTGGATTTGCATTATTCTGGAGGTAGGGCTCATTAGAATGAATTTTTGCGACAAACCCTTCCGGTCCTGCAGTATAATCGACCTGAGATATTGTAAATGTTTTTGATTAAAGCTATTAAAATAATTAACTTGAAACTTTTATAACCTTTCTGTAAATGCCATACGAGTCAACATAACCATAACTTCCCCTTACGTTCCCGTATTCATCAGCTTTTAGAATAAAATACAATAAATAAATAATTATTAAATAAAATTGTATTAATCTTAGTTTAAACAATTTATTTATTGAAAGTTGAACTGTAATTAAATATATTTCTAATAATAAAATCTATATCTTAAAATTTAGTTATGCTAATTTTTCTAACAAGTAAGTATACTGTAATTAATTATTTTGAAATTATGTTTAATTCATTTAAGAACATTGAATTAGTTGATAATTCTAAGTTTGGTATTAAAATCCTGACAAGACTTTTATTGATTAACGCATTGAACTGTTTTTCTGTATTGAGACTTATGTAGAAAAGACGTATTTTGACTAATCCAACCTTTTTCATTTCTTTTCTGTTTATTGCCATATCCATCATCGATGTTAAACTCGAATTGATAAGGCCTGGGCTTCTCCTTTTCAAAAATATTCTTTGACATAAATAAATAAAATAATTTTAAAATAACTAATTGTTTCATACCTTGTATTCCTGTGATGGATAAGAATTGGATTTTTGAGGATTATATTCGTTAAACTGATGGCTTCTATACTCGTTTGAGCGCTCATTATCTCTATCTATTTGATTATATTCTCGACTATTATATTCATCAGTATTTGGATACTGACTCAACACTATTTGCGACAATGAGTTGATGACAAGCAATAAGAATATAGTCTTTATCTGAGATTCAGAAAAAATAATTGAATAAAACTAAATTATCCGTAAATGCATTCAACTGTAGACTTAGACTTTAAAAGTAGTTAAAGTTCTGAAATAATAACCAAGTTAACGCTTTTAGTCAAGTTTTAACTCAATTTATCGTTTTTACGTGAAATCCATTTATTTCCGTAAAAAATCAATTGTGAAAATTCTCTTCACTTATTGCATTAAACTTTAAATTGGATTTGTTTTCTTTTTTCTTTTTAATAAAATAAATTGTTAATTTTTACAACAAGTTTATAAAAATTTAATATTATTATAAAATATTTTTAGCCAAATGTTTGTAAAGCTTTTATTATTTACAATATTTGAACATTAAGCGCAAAGTAATATAAAAAATCAAATTAAAATCAAAAACACTTTAAATAAACATTTTTGACGTTAAAGTGTTTTCATAATAAAAGTTTTTGAAATGTTTGTCTTAATTTACATATTGATTATAACTGTTAAGCGGAGCCGCTCAGGGAGGTTTGGATAACAGCTCGAAGTGATATAATGTTTGATAGATAGGCTATTCAGGGATGGGTTGGAAGGGTTGGAAGGTTTCGAAGAATTGATTTTCAAGGAATTCTTAAAATAACTTTTTGTGGTTTTGGCAGAAAATAGTATTCTAACAAATTTTAAATAATTAGTTTAGGTTTGGTTAAATTTGTCTAAATAGTTTGTTAAATTAAATTCAAATTTTAAATTTATATTTAATTATTGAAAAAATTGTTAATGATAACATTTTGATATTAAACTATAACTTAATAATAATAAAACTATTAATATTATTTGATTAATTAAAAAGTAAGTATATTTTAATCCGATGTAAATAATTAAATAATTAAATCTTAAAATAATAAATAATTTTTTAAATTAAAATATATTAACAGCAAGCATAAAAAATTAAAAATAAAAGTAACTTACCATAATTAAAGTGATGATGATTTAAGTGATTGAGAATATTTAATAAGTTGGATGAAAGGATGTAAAAAGTCATCCTTTATATAAGTTTTGAATTTAATAAGAATTTGCAAATTAGGACAATTGCGATGACTTAGAATTGCTTAAACTTTCACTAATAAAAAATGAAATAATTTTTGTTTATTGATTTCTTTGCTTGCTATTGATTTTTAGCCCTTTAATGCATTCTAAGTCACAATTATTAGTTTTATCGCTTTTATTACTCATTGATGGAACAATTGGCTAGTTTGCCCCAGTTATCAAGTTCACAAGCTAATAACTCAATCATTATACTCATCATTAGTTTTTTAAAATCTCAAATGTAAACACATTTTCAACTTAAAGATGAGCTCAAAATTCTGAAACTGTTTTTAATTTAATTTAGAATAAAAACCGAATTTTAAATTAAAAAAGAAAATAAGGTTTGGTTAGGGATTAAAATAATAAATTGCGCTTAAGTCGATTTCAACTTTTACTTATTGACATAGCTATGTGTAGTATGTGATTAAAAATGTAATTTATTTTATTTTTTTATGTCTGGGTCAAATTTACAAATAAATAAATGATAACATTACCAAGTGCATGTAAGACAATAAATAAACAATTGGCAAAAACTTAAAAAAATAATGGTTTTGTGTTTTGGGTCACTATTTGATTTATATGGCATTTAAAAAAATCAGTTTTTAATTAGTATTTATAGAAAACATACAATAATTTATTGAATGCAATTAAAATCGATGTAAAAAATTTTGATTTAAGAATGGATTAAAAATTAATTCGAAACAAAAATAAATAAACGATAAATTGATGTTTTGAATCTTCAACTGTAATGGCTCTCAGAATCAGTATAATTGCGATTTCAAACCGGGCTGATCCGGGCCTTGACTTTTGTCGACATCTTCTGTTTGATCCAAGGTTTGACTTTCTTGGATTGCTTTGGGAACAACCTCTTGGGCCAACTGATTGCTGTTAGGGTTGGCTAATACAGATCCGGACGGCATTTCAAATGAAGAATATTCTGATTTTCGGTATTCCTGAACATATCGAACTTGTCTATTGGGAACAGTTTCCTCTTCTGATAGGGACGACGAGGGCAGTAGTATTCCAGTGATAATACCACAACTGAAACCCAATGCAAAGCCAATGAGAGCGCCAAGTCCAAACGCTTTAATCAATAGACTTGTAATCGATATATCCATATTGATAACCCATGCTTTGAACACTGGCTCATATTGGCCGAAGAAAGTTTTGTTTGAATTTGATGTCATATTGTAGTCTTCAATGTTTTCAAAACATTGACAGATATTCAAACAAATCGATAGAATTAGTGCTAATGACAACATTTGGCAAATGATTCAATAGATTTAAGTCAATGCTATCAAATAAATTATTTATTCTTTGGTTTTGTTTTTAAATGTAATAAGTGGTTTGAGAGTAATATAGAGTTAAATTGTTTTAATGGCAAAAACCGTTTATTTGTTTTAATACAATTGAAATTCTTTACATTACTCAATAATCAAAACATTAGTTAAATCGCGTTCTGTTCTTAAAGTTGTTTCGTTGCAATTATTTCAATTGACAAACAATACATTGATTATAAGAATTCAATATGAGTACATTTGCATCGTATATATTTGTACTAATAAAACTAACTTAATGTCTTTTTACAATGTCCACTCTATGACCTCTAAACTATCGACAAGGTGTGTCATGTTAATTTTTGAACAGTTAACGTTTCACATTTTATTAATAAATGTATAAACATATCAATTGCTTGATTTAGTTTGTGACCTCTTTATGATTGATAAACAAATTTCTTTTTCAATATTTTTTAGCACAATTCTATCAATAATTATATGTTAAAGTTAAGCAATTGAGCTACAATACAAAAAATAAAATTTAATATATAATTTAATATAGATTTTTAAAACAATAATACAAATTCAAAAATAATTAAAAATTTCCAAACTAAAAAAGATATTCGCTAGTCATCTTGCGTTTAATTATATAAAATACAAATTAATATTAAATTAAATTTTATTGCAATTATAATTTAGAAAGAATTTTCACATAATTTAAATAATTAAAATGTATATTTAATGAGTGATATAAAGAATTTGATTAATTGATATCCTCTTCAATGTCATAATTTAAGCGCATATTTAATTACATTAATTTTCAATTCATCGCTGAATTTGATTCAGAATTTGATAATTATTTGATTATTAGAGAAGAAATTTAAAGAATTGAATTTATGATATAATTAGCATAAAATTATATTAAAATAAATGCATTAATAATGTAATAAAGATTTTTTTGTATCCTTTTTGGCACTGAATTTGATTAGAAACAAAACGTTGAATTAGTATTTTGTTTAATCAATTTTTTAAGTATTTTAGTCTTTTTTAGTGTTTTTTATTTTATTTTTAGTCGTTTAATGTTCCAGTTTTTAGAAGTTGCATCCGATCACATCAAATGTGTACTACCAGTGCCCGAGTACTGGTTCCTCAATTAGGTCACAAAAAGAAAGCAAATCGAAAACGTTATGATATTTTAGCACTTATTCTGAAATAGCTATAATAAGTGGAACTTAATTTGAAGCCAATGTGTGCTCTACTAAAGCCATGTAAACCATTGATCTTGAAATAGTCGGCTGTCCTATTAGAGTCAAATTTTTACATAATATAAACCTATTATCTTAGCCCTAATTGATGTCAATCTCCAGCTATTCTATAACTTTCAAATCGACCAAATCATATAATTTAAGTTTTTCAAAAATATGATAAATTTGGTGTTTTGTGCTATAATTTGTTCGTATTATAGCATTTAATTTGCAATTCTGTCAATGTTTTGAAAAATGATCTGTTTTTAGTGCAATTTTTCAGTTTATAAAAATTAATTTCTTTTATAAAACTCACGAATTATCTAAATATTTGTTCAAATGACACGGATTTTAAAAATGCACTTTAAATGTCAAAATAAATAAAAAGCTAATATTTTCTTCTTTTTAATATTTATTTATTTATTAGTATTAGATTTCAAACTAAATGCATAAAAAATTTATATTTGTTTTATTGTAAAATACTTTTGTTTTATTTTAGATAAAATAAAAAAGTTGTAAAAAATATTCAAATTAATAATTAAATTACATTGAGCACTTGAGTATCAAAATTAAATCAAAATAAAATCGAAATAAAAAATAAAAAAATATAAAATTACAAAAAAATGATTAGGAAAACATCACAAAATAAAAATTACAAAAACATAAATTAAATTATTTTTGATCGAATCAACAAATAAATTAAATACAGCAAAAATTTATAGAATATATAGATTAATGCATTATATCATAAAATTAAATGAAACCGAATAATGATAAGTAGTATAATTGAAATTTTATGCTATAATTGAAATATAAAAACAAATTTACAAAAATAGAATTGGCAAATTTATTTAACCGTAAAAAAGGGGAAATATTTGACGAGGAATTGATTTGTTGATAGCAGTGGTTGGAAGAGCTGGAAGTGCTGAGAAAAATGAGTTGGTTGAGGCAGACATGAATGGCGTATAGTTGGTCATTGGCTTTGTGGCCGCTGACCTCAGACCTGAATCAGTTGAATCGAATGATTAGAGATATAGTAATTAAAGAATTAGTCATTAATTAAAACATTTAAATCAATATAAAACCAAATTGTTTTATCTTTGAGTATATCTATGAAAATGTTTGCAATTATATAGCGTTTATAGCATTGATTGCAATACAGGTATTATATAATCTGATGTTTGTTTAAATAAATATAAAAAAACTATATCTTAAGGTCAGTGGAACACAAGAGGAGCCCAACTCTGAAATGAATAAAACTTTTTTAGGAAAAAACAGAAGTTTAAGGATCTAAAGATCTAACATAAATACGGATCTGTTGTTAGATATGTGTCTGAGCCACAACTCTCGTTCCGCTAAATAGTTTTCTCACATTTTAATGACATTTGTTATTCAATTCTTAGAATTTGATTCAAACCGAACTAAAAAAATTCTGACTTATTTGCGGTAATAATACAACAATTGATGCCCAATGTTATTAAATCTCATTCAAAAAGTAATAATAATTAAATTAAAATGTCAATTGTTTCCTAGATTACTTTTTTAATCGATTAAATTAAAACTGAATTATCTTTTGAAAAGAAATGATTTCCTATTTTACTTTAAGATCAATCGTTTAGGAATTATATTAATTTTAAAATTATCAAAAATTATTGCTTAACCATTTTTGCTAATGATGTGTAAAAATCAATTTCGACATTAAATCGATTAGACTTAAACTTAAATTTATAATTAGATATTGTTAGCAACTATGGGATAGTTACCTGATATGAAACTTGGCCTCAATAGCAGCGGATTCTTTAGCGCAGGCTATATATGAATAGGAATACAATAATCTAAAGATTGCGTTCAAACAAATCAAGTCTTAATTCATACCTTAATTGAATCACGATTTGCCTTAACTGCGAACTCATTGTTGTGTTTCGAAGGCTTGTGTTGTTTTCTGGAAGGTGTCGATGCGACTAACGGAGCCGGATATAGCTCTCCATTCATATCAACTAAACTATAATCTCTGCCATAACCGGCGAACAGGTTAATGGGTTGATAGTGGGGCTGTTGGTTGGAAGCGGTGTTATATATCTTACTGTTTTGCAATGTCTTGAATGGCACGACATTGGAGGCCGCTTTCAATTGACCATCAGCTAACAGATCAAACGCCTGGCCATACAATCCATTTTTGACACTTTCCTGGTTTTTATTTCTATATTCATTCAATAAATTCAAAAGATTCGCATCAAATGATTCCGGGATTTGAGGCCAAGTATTGAGATTGGATTTATAGAAATATTGAGGCCATCCATCAAGTGATGGTTCGGTCGACAATACGGGCAACGAATGGCCACTTTCTCTGTTGTAATAGTACTGACTATTCATGTCTTGGTTTGGATTGAAATTGGCATAAGTTTTGACGTTATGTTGATTTTTGCGGCTATTTCTCAAATACTGTCTGTTTTTATTGTTGAAATCTTTAGTATTTGGAAAACCATAGCTATCGTCAGCTTTTATATTGTCGTCATCTTCTGGTTCAGTGCCACTACTGCTGTCGTAATCGTATTCGGGTTTACTGTCGGACATAGAATCGTATAATAGCTTTGATCTCTCCTTCAGTTTTACTTTTGCGTCATACGTGTCGTCGTATTTGATTTGTTGTTCGCTTTTACTATATTTATCGCTTCCATAACTGCCATAACTGCCATGACTGCCATAATTGCTTTCAATGCCTTCATTTGGAATGCCTTTGTATTCTTCATTTGTATTCAATCTGTAATTCATAAATATTTATATCAATAAAAACACTATAAATATATTAATAGATTGATTGCACGAATAAAATTCTCTATTAAATTCATATTAGGACTAAAACAAACTTGAATGAATAAAATGAATTAATTCTTGTTTCTATAAATATTATAGTCATTCAATTTGTTACTAACTCTTATGCAAAATATTATAATCGCATCAAAACTAAAAGCTATCAGGGTATTTTATTTGTTCTATTAAATATATATATTATTTTTAAAAAGATATAATTTAAATTTATCAACATAAAATAAATAATTATTTAATATTTACCGATAATTATTGTCATCTTTAATTTGTTGACCCAATCGGTGATCTTTAAATTGATCCGAATTTGTATATTTGTGTTCATTATATCCGAGAATCGATTGAATCGGCTGTTCATTGACTGCCCTTAGAGGCGAACTGTTTGCCGTCGAATACGAAGCGGATTTCGATTGACTATCTAATGACGAATAAATTTTGTGCGAAAGAGGTGGCAGTTGTGGAGGTTTGGAAAAACTTTGTTCTGAGTCTTCAGAATTCATTGAGTCTTGCAATGAATGACGATTTGGTTGAGAATATCCGGACAAATAGGGATTATAGAAAAGCGTTTGGCTTTGAGTACGAGCTGTCTCTGCAATCGGTTTCGACACAGATGTGTCTTAAGTAGGATTAACAATCATTTAATTAAATCTTGCTCAAATGCTCTACACACTTACCGTAATTGTCCTGATTCTGACCGGGAAGTGATAGTTTCACCGGAATAGCCTTGAATTGAGTTTGGGATTTGTTATCGATTTTGTAATCAAAATATTTTTACATTCAATTTTTACATTAAATAAGTAATAAATCAGTTTTTGAAAGTTTTGAATTAAAAATAAAGAATTACTAAAACTGTATAAATAATAATAATAAAGTTTTATTAAAGAAAAAGTAAAAAAGATGATTAAAATTGTTATTTTTTAAACTTACGATTTTCTTAAATTATTATTTTGAAAAATAGTCAAAAAAAAGAAACAAAAACAACAAAAATAAAAGAGTATAAGACTGACCAGAATTAGAGTCTTCCGTTCCTTTTTGTCATTAGTTTGATGTTCAGTTGTGCCATAAATATGAGCACTACTCGACTCGCTTAAGGACAGAGAGTTTTTGTGATCATTATATCCGTTATTGTTGAGCGCCGGCGATGACTGTGAAGACGACGGATGTGACGGAAATATATTCGATTCATATCCCGACTGAGTGCCAGAGCCAGAGCCAGAACTTTCCTGTCTTTCACTCAGTTTCGATGCATTCGAATCAATATTCTCGGAATAAACGCTTTGATAGAGTATTAAAAGAATCCAAATCTAAAACCAAAATAAACGACAAAAATATTTCAAAATAAAATAATTAAAAAAAAAAGAAAAAACAAAATTCTAACAGAATTCCAAAGTAAAGCCATTTAGAGAAACACTTTTGAAACAAATTGGGAGAAAAGTCGATATAACTAAGAATGCAGTAATGATGTGAAGAACAACAAAATTTTTATTATATAAGCGTTGATATGAAATAAGAGCTAATACTGTATAATAAGTTAGAGAAGATTTGTGAAGTAAGTGATGTTCGGTTCAGTTGTGCTTTAATTTAAGTTCTCTGTCATCCATGTGCTCAACAATATATGATCGGTAGAGCCAGAGCCAGAGGCCAAGACAGGTCCGATTGAGGGCACAGACAAATAGACACGTGCAGATGGGCTCAGATGTGCTCTCAGCCCAACATTTATAAACAACTTTATGACTCTATTTGTGCAAAACCTGTGCACACATTATACCAAACCTAAAGAAAAGCTGAGATTTTTGTTGTTATGTAATTAATTCAGAGAATTCCCTATAATTGGTTCAGTCGAGTAGTAGTTTATATTTTCACAAATCCTTTTCAAAGTCACTGTTTATTCTTGTTTTTTACAAAACTATTTTTATTTGTTACTAGAGTTTGCAAAAATTGTATTTTTCTTTAATAAACGATTGATTTATAATTTTTACCCACATTTTCAGATCAAACGATAAGAAATTGATTAAAAATAAAACTCAAATCGAGTAAAAGATCAAAATAAATATTGAACTGATTTTAATTGTATTCAATTTATTTTCAAGATTCAGATAATTATTTTTAAAAATAATTATATTAAATATAAAGACTGATTTTTTTACTCTAATAAATAAATAAAGCAATTTATTTGAAAAGAATAGTTAGAAAAATGTCAAAAAAATATATAAAATTTCTGAAAATATAAATTCGTGAATTAAAAAAAAAGTTTATTTATTTTTTACTCATTATTCTCATTAATAAATCCTTCGAATGAAAAATTGAAGGCTTGAAACAAATACTTTATTTATAAGTCGTATAAAATTAAAATAATAATAACATATAATATAATACAAGTTAATAAAGACTTCAAAAATGTAATTAACGTAAAATTGAGCCGAATTTTTGCCATTGATTTAGACCCAGATCTGCATATTTAGCATACGCTTTGAATATTAAATTGTTTCGTAAAAAATAAATATATTTATTAACTAAGTTATGCAAAAAAAAATATTTTAAAACCCAAATCTATAATTAGTATTAATTTATGATTAATTTTAAAATTGGATTTTGGGCTGATGAATTGGTTGCAATGAATTTTAATCCAAGTCCTGCACACATTTTTTTCTGATCCGCAAAAATAATAATCAAATATTTTGTTTTTGTTAACTTTGATTAGTTTGTTAATGAGACTAAGCATTTGAATCGATTAACAAAAAAATTGTTTGAATTCTCAAAGAGATTGTCACTTCAGATCTTTTTGGGTTCAATTTATTTAATGATTTATTAATCAAGAATTTTGAGAATTTGTTTCAAAATCTATTCTTAGCTATGCTTTACTAAACATATGTATTACTTAAAATATTTTTTAGTATTTATGTCATAATTTCAATGAGTTATACATTTGTTTATTTTAATTTGATTTAAATTTCATTAATCAAAAAATATTAAAATTATTACAAATGATAAAAATTATTATAAGTGGAATAATCGATTGGAAAATAAATTTTGACACAAATTCAAATTAAATACTTACTCTTATTTAGATAGTTAAAGTAATAAATTAAAATAAAATAAATATTTTTGTAAATAAGACTTAAGACGGCATACATTAGAAAAACCAGTTTTGAGTTCATATTTGTATTGAATTCATAAATAGCATTCAATTTGTCAGAATTGAAGTAAATTTGTAGGATTTGAAATTGAAATTAAAAATAAACAGCTAATAAATTAAGTAAAAACTAACTAATATATAGATTTTTAAAAAATAAGAACCAAAAACTAACTGTCAAAAGCAATTACCATCATGTCAAAAAGTCAACGGTAAGATCAAAAAATGATAAAATTATGCAAAACTCAAAAGAAAATAAACTGACATTATGTCAAAAGCATAATACCTAAAGAAAAATCATTATATTTCGTAAAAAAGTATGATTTCGAAAATTTTGTCTTAAATTCAATTTTAATGTAAATGTAGGCTTAGTTGAAAAAATAGTTTTCAATGATTTTTCTTTACAATATCGAGTCGTTGACAGAATTATATTTGAAAATAAATCTGAGATTCGAAACACATAGCTTAAAACGAATGAAAGAATCTAGTTAAAATTTTAACACTTTTAGTTTATTGCATAGAATAGAGTATAATAAAGAATAATAGTTTTGAACAACCGATCAATAAAGCGATCAATTATTTAATCAATAATTGATTTTCGCATTAAGGAAGTCGTTGTAAACTAACCGATTATTTGTTCAAAAAATTATGTTTTCATTAATTCTGTAATGATTTGTAATAATACGTATCAAAAAGTATTTGAAAAGAGAGACAAAAAGCTAAAAAGCAGACAAAATAAGTTTAATAATCGAAACTTCCCTACATTTGATGGTTTATTAAACAAAGGATTCACTTAACAGTTGCCTAAAAGTTACGCTCAGATAGTCTTGTTATCAAAGACTAGTGAATGTAATCGATATAAATGACACAAAGATTAACGATTCGGTTATTGATTTGTTGGGAATAATATCAAATCAATGCGTTTTTGTTACCGAAAATTATATCTCGTTTTCCTTACTTTGTGTTCCACTAAAACATTAAATGACATTCGCTTTTGACGGCAAATAAGAGTTTTTTTATTTGATCAAAATTTTTTTCTTAACATTTAATTTGTTTCTTGACATCACTTTAAGCCGTTTGACACCTGAATACCTATCCGTACCAATCGGTACATCAATGGACTTCATTAGCGGAGACCGAGGGGTTGGGACAACCAATACGAGTCACTACAAACATACAAATATAAAACCAAATACTTTTTCATTTCCAACTATTTCTACTTCAGTATCGAATTTGATATTTGAGTCAAAAGTTTTGAAAAAATTTTGAAGATATGATAGAATCTCATAAGGTATTGAATTTTGTTTTTATATAAATATTGATCTTCACTTTTTCAATGTATTAAATATTAACGAAAAAAACTTGAATTGAAAATTTCATAAGTATTAGTTTGTCGAATATTATTGATTTTTTGATTTTGTTACAGTTTTTTCTCAATCTAAAAGTTATGTTTGAGTTTATGTTTATTGAAAATCCAATTTATTTTTACAGTTTCTGACGCTAACCGTTAGTATAGTTGTAATCATTATTAACTCCGAACTCATTAACGGAGAAAATAAATTTCGAAAATCGAGTTATATATCGAAAACCAAATTCAAGCCAACGGTATCTAAACAACTTAATGTTCGGCCAAATTATGAAGTGAAAAGTCAAGACATTGTTCCAGAAGTTGCCGAAACGAGAGCTCAATATTCGGTAGTTAGTGGTAGAGAATTGAAAACGGCTGCCGGTCATCACGGAGGAGGGGGAGGCGGCGGTGGGGGAGGTGGTGGTGGCGGAGGTGGAGGAGGACACGGCTATTTTCAATATGCTCGAGTGCCAGCTAAAGGCGCTTGGGAGTTTGGTATGAACCAGAATTTTTCTTTTTAACTAATTCTGACTTTCAATATAATAACTGCTATTATAGTCATTAGAGTTCACTCAAGACTTTTAAGACTTTTAAGTGGTTTAATAAAATGTTTCCAATATTTCTAAAATATTAATTATTTTTCTTTTATTTGCCAAACAATCAAAGGCTACAAACGAGGAAATCCACATCACTATAGGGAACAACACGAACAGGTATGGGATGTGAGAGAGAACATACATTTATTGACTCAACAGATGTTTTCTAGTCTTAATTTTTTAAAATAAAACAATCAATTGATGAGCTTTTGGGTCAACAAAAAAATAGTTTCGATAATATATGTGTCGAACAAATGAATTAACAAATCAACTCAATTAAGAGTAAATAACTAATTGTTATTTAATTCAATGATAACCACATCTACATCGACATCGGAATGGGTCGAACATTAGGGACACGGACACCAATTCAAGACTAAACTGAAATGGGGTGACAAACATGGCCATGGCGAACATTACTGGGTTTGAATCTAATCGATATATTGTGTAAAAATTGATCATAAATTCAATATTAATTCCATAGGACTATAATCACGCGCCTAAACATGGATATGGGGGCGGAGGTTATGGTGGAGGCGGTGGAGGCGGCGGAGGCGGGGGAGGTGACGGTGGCGGTGGCGGCGGTGGCTTTGGCGGTGGTCGGGGTTAAATGTGCTTGGTCTAATTTTTATTTTAAATTATTATTATTTTTGTAAATTTCAACCAATATTTATATCGCATTAATTGACATCACATTAAACGAATACTGGCTTTAAATCATATTTTTGTTTCATTTTATTTGATATCTCGACTACGGATTCAGATTAAGACAAATATAGAAAATGAGCTAAACTTGTAATGTCTGACCGAAACTAATTTAGATTGAATGCCAACTCATATATGGCATAAGTTGGCAGAAATGGTCGACTTTTTCTTCATAAGTATTAATGTTCTCTTAATATAATTATATGTTTTTATAGCCCAATAGAGAACTCGAAACTAAATCTGAATTACGCGACAAATCCAATGCATTTGTTCACAGCTTTTACTAAAGTTTTAGTTTTAGTTTCAATTATAGTCTGTTCTTAGAGTTTAAAAAACAAAACTAATGATTAGTGATCCGTAAAAAAGCGATTTTTATCAACATTTAGTAGGCCTTTAGTAATCGAGATTTAACCAAAACTTTTGTAAAATACGGTTAATACGAGTCAGAGATATAAAGAAATGTTTAAGTATTGGTTCTCTAGTTGTAAGTCATCGTTAATGTAATCTAATGTCCGAACACTGGACTAACACTTACTTAAACTTTAATTAAACTATTTGTTAATTGTTTTGATATTTAGTTTAGACTTTATTTAAAGTAAAAAAAATTGAATCAACAATTAAAGAAAAATTGATTGCAAAACATATGTCAACTTGTGTTCACTCTAACCACATATTCCTCATGAGTTTCAAAGACAGGCCAATTGGATGCAATCGACGTATGTATGGGAAAAATGAACAAAAATAGTCGCAAACTGAAAGTATAGGTAATTGTAATTAACTTTTTCCTACTTTTGCTGTCCTATAGTCGCGAATGACTTATCAAAATAATTTTTACGATTCAATAACTCGTCTGAAAATGTGTCGAAACTTATTTGAGCGAAAATATTCAATTAATTAAATATTTTTAGCGTTTATTACAAATGACTAATTTCAGACATAATTAACTAAACGTAAGATAAATCTTAAAATAGGAATAAAGTTTAGAAAAATTTAGAATTAATTTATAATCCATTAATATTGATAAAACAGATATTAAAACGATTGATGAGTTTATTCAACAAATAATTCTTGAGATCCAAAAAAAATTGTGAATAAAAAATGAATAAATTTTTTTAAATAAAAGATAAAAATTTGTTTTTATGTAAAACAATATTTCTAACGAATTATCAACTTTTTAATGAACGAAATGACCGCTACTTTAATGTAGTTATGTCTCGATTTTCATTTGTATTTAACATTAATTTCTTTTTGTTTTTTAAATTTAATTTCTTTTTTATATAATTATAGTAATAATTAGTAATTCTAATAATTAACAGTAATTTATAATAATATTTACAAACATTTTGTTTTTGTCACCAAATTATAAATTATTCGATAAGTCTATTATGAAAATGAAAAACAATCGCATTTATAGTTTAGATAAGATCTTACAATACAATTAAAATTGCAAACTCTCTCTTAATTCTATATATTATATAATTTTTGTTTTGTTTAATTTCACCTAATTTTTAGTGTTATATCACATTCATTCAAGTTTTTCATTTCAATACCTAATTCTCACTGTTTTTTAAGAAACAATTTTTAAAAATGTTTTTGTCTGACAATCAGTTAATTATTTTATTTAGTCGTTTACTTCAAACCAAAAATTTAGCCCTAATTTCATTGAATACTCGCTTTTTGTTTAGTGTGTATTGACTGCATTTCTACAATTGACTGATATTTATAGTCGAAAATTAAACATTAAATTCAGTTTAGTTTTTAAGACTAGAATAGCTTTTTGTTTCAGTTCTTTGTGTTTAGAATTAAATTTAAATAGAAATCGATTTTTGTTTTACAGAATTTGGCAAAAACTCTCTTTTTTAAAACTCAATTCAAATACCAGTTTATCATTGATTTACACGATTTTCAAAAAACTAATAAATTTTAAGAGATTACAAAACTTGTGTCGTTTAAAGCAATAAATTTTTAAATGTTTTCTTTGTTTTTTGTGAATTTTTCTTCATTTAAATCATAATATATTTGTTAATATGTTTAAAATAATTTTTATTTTGTTCGACAATAGTTTAGTTTAATGTTTGAATTTATTGTTTTTTGTCTAAACAACTATTTTGTCAAATAATACAGTATTTTATAATAGAGTGAAATGTATTTTTGTGTCAAATTTGAATTTATTGAAATTTTTTGCACTTTTGGTTAAAATACCGGTAATTAGTTTAAATGTTTTTTCGAAACCATTTGTTTGTTTGCATCGATCGTTCAGTGAATTTGAGCGCAAGAAATGATTTTCTCGTTTTAAATCTTAATTTGTTTTCATTAAATGAAAAGTAAAAACACATAAATTCCTATATTTTTCTTTACAAACGATAATTGTTTGACAAGCACATATTTATAGTTTAAACTGATTGCACATAATTCCCAAAAACAATATGTAATTTGTATTAATTCATGAATTGAATTGACTTAGTATTACTCAAATGGTTTAATTAATTAAATAATACAAATAATTAACTTTTAAAATATCTAAAATCAACAAATATTGCAAATAATTATCAAAATTATTAAAATAATAACAACAAAAAACTTCAAATAGACTTAAACTAAAGTTTTTGTAAATTAATTGAATAAAAGTCTGAATTATAATACAAATGAATAAAAAGAAATTAATAGAAAAAGAAACAAAACATTAACTCTTCGATGATTTTTATGTTTAATACTGTTTAAACAGATCTATAAAAAGAAATATTTATTTTAAGAACACTAAACAATTCGGTTTTGAATCTTAAAAAATTTGAATTAAAGAAAATTCTTAATAGAATATAAAGTTTTTCGATAGAAATATACGAAAAAGACTTGAAATAAAAGCTAAGAATTTAAAGAATAGATAGCGAAGGGTTTGAGAGAACAATCATAGAGTTTGTGATTGTTTTCTAATTAACATTTCTTTTTTACAAACATTGATAAATAGATTGTCAAAAAAATTATATATTTTTTGCTTCTCTTCTAGTTTTTTGCCTCAGATTCAAGTGAACAGTATTTTTAATCGAAATTTTAAGTTAAAATTTTGATCATTTAATTAGAATTTGTTGTCTTTTTTTGTTTTATACTTATTATCATTTCTTATGTAAAATAAATATCTTTTTCGTGAATCGAATCGATTAATCATTTAGTCATAGAATTGTATAAATTCTACAAATTCTTCAATTGTCTGCAGTTTTTCCCATTCATTACTAATCTGTTTTGCATTTTAGAGAAAACACTATATTTTTCGGTTGTCTTTGCGTTGGTTTCTAATCGGAAGAACGATATGATCGAAACATATGGATGAGTTGGTTCAAAATTGGTACCACTTCTTGTCCCTATACTTCAGCATTACGTTATGAGCGGCGCTACCGAACGCCTCGGATTCTATTTGCATTCGCGCCGTCCGGTCCTCCAATTGACCCAATCTTTCGCCGCGTTCTGACACTCCCTTAACGAATAGAAATCAATTATTTTATTAATCGTTTGACAAAAACAAAATAAAATCTCAAATAAATAGTCTTTTTCTATCTGATAACCAAACAATAGTAACAAAAGACACACTTCTCTGAGTTTGGCCATCTCTGCAGCCAGAGTGCCTGCCTGTGCCTGTTGTCGCTCTATAGCAGTACCCGGGATGTGTCGCACAGTCGTCTTCGATGGTTTACCAGCACTGGATTCACTGAACAGTTCCTCTCTGTCGAGACCACTGCCACCGCCGCCGAACAGGCCTTTGAGAAAACTGGGTTTTGGCGGTTCGGGCAGATCCTTGGCCTGAGTGAAGAGTGCGCCCACCATATCGGCAATGATGTCCCGAAATGAGGACGAGATCGTAAATTTGGTCAGTTCTGACGGCGAGGACATATACATCCCATGTCCGTTAGCACTGAAGCATATTGTGCGCGCAATCCTGGGTTTCAATTCAATATTTGTTGTTTTGAATTATACAGTATGAGTCTGAGTTAGCCCAACGCTGTCAAAGGCACACAATGTTATTTGTATGGAAGCTTATCTTATCTTTATTATTAGATTAAGTACAGGTGTGCTCTTGATGAAAAATTTTGATACAAAAACACATTTTGATTTAGTGTTCAAAAACACATTTTAAAGTATTCATTTGTGATAAAAATATTAAAAAAAAGTTTGAAAAATTAATAATAAATTAAAATTTTTTTTTGTATATAATTTAATTTTTTAATTTTAGTGTAATTTTAATTTAATTTTTAAAAATATTTTAATAATTAAAAAAAGTATTTATATGGGAGTTATACTGTATGTTCATAATAGCTTCCATAGAAAAAGCATTGTATGCCTTTGATTGCGTTGGGCTAACTCAGACTTATACTGTATAAAATTTTAAATTATTCGTTAAATAGATCAGCTAGTTCATAATTCTGATAAGCTTTTTTAATGTTATATGACCTTCTTAACTAAATTTAGCTTATTCAGTATATTTATTATAGAATCAAGTTTCTTAATTAAGTTTTATTTTAATATTTTTTATAGAATTTTTCAAAAATATCGTTTAATAGAATATCTTATCAACGATTCAGTGATCAATATATAAAAAAATATGTCTCATATTTATGCAAGCTAAACCTTACATTTTACAAATTCATTTATTCCGAATTAGTACAGCTTTTACTAAGTGTGTGCAAGCTTACTAATTTAATATCTACAAGTTAACGTTTTTAAAATTAGGCATTGTACTTTGCTTTGGCTTAGAGAGTATAGGAGAAGACAAAATGGCTAGTTTTTCACATTTTTGCAATTTAAAATGCAGACCAAATTAGAAAAAAAATGTCAGTATTTTAACCAAAATTTAGAAAAACAAGTACATATTTTGCGACTTAAAAAATTACAGATTTTGTTTTGACAAATATTCAAAGTTTGGAAATATTTAGGGTATTTGACCCCCTTAGCTAACCCTAAACAAGAGTTGATATTTGCATTATTAATCAATTTCAGATATGATATTGATTGAGTGAAAATGTTCTGATTTGAGAGATTGGCGCTCACTTAATCCCTGGCCAACACTTTAATAAATTTGGGTTCGCTTGGGAACGGCATTTATAAGGTTTGGAATTATATGACAAAATTCTAATACACATTGAATGACATAAAAGAGTATTTCCTTCAAATTTCCTGCCCTTAAGAGTTCAATACATATTGCTTTCAACGAACGCCTATTCTATCCGTCTTTCAAATGTCATATAATAAAAGTTTAATTCTTTTAACCCCTCTTCGCTTAAAATAAGGTACAGTATATTAACTTGCCTATATATTAGTGGTACCGGAAATTATTGATCAACAATTATTTTTAATTATTTGTAATTTTATTGCGTCGCTTTTGTAGATTTTATTATTAAATTGCATCAAGTTTATTATAGTTAAATTCTCGTTTAATTTTGTATCTCAGAAATATGGTTTTGGTTTTTCTATTTTGTTTATAAACTATAGAAGTTTGATAAAAAAAAATGCTTGAGACAATTTTACTTAACTTTTGTAATGATTAATTTTTTGCTAAATTGTTATTATTATAGTTATATATGTTAATTGCTAGTTTATTATAAATAAGAAATTTTAAAATGTCAGTATAATCAAATAAAACCAAATTAAAACGCATTAAAATTTTATTTACCATAAAATTTATAATTATAGAAAATAATTAAATTTTGTAAGGCACAATTAAGAACACAAATTTTTATCCAGAAATCGGGTCAGCCAAAAAACCTCTGATTTTAAAAATTTAGATTTATCCCCCTTAGCATTTGGTTCGCGAAAAGCTACCGCCCCCTCAATTTTTTTCGGCCAAAATTAGGACAATTTCCATAAATTGGTGCTAAATCCAGATAAATTAAACAAAATTCATCATAAATATATAGGTTTTTGGCTAAAATTTTGGGGAAAAATCCCTCCCCCCTAGATCGGCTAACCTTCTCGATCCCTGTTTTTATCAAATAAGAATTTAACTTTAATAAACTTGATGAAAAATTATATATTTTAATAATAAAATCTACTAAAGTAATGCAATAAAATAGCTAACTAAAAATTTTTAAATTAAAAATAGTTGATCAATAATCGGAAAAAATTTGCCGGTACAGCCAACACTAAAAATAACAACCATAATACCCTTTCCTCCTTGAGTTTTTATATAAAAAATAAAACCACTGCTCTATGTTTTGCCTTTCGCCTCAATTTCTGTTTTGTTATATTTTTTCGTCTAAAGATAACAAATTTGCCGTAAATTTGAATAAAAACTTAAATTAATCCAAGTATTAGATAAAACATAATCAATAAATTTTAAGAATTTAGATTAAAAAGAGATTGCTGACGAGCAAGAGTATTTTTTTTATGATAAAGTAGTATGATTTGATCGAAATAATTAGATAAGAAAATGAGTGTTGAAGAGGTGTTAAGATATTGGCTTTATTTGGTGTTTGTCGTACATTAGTTGAATAGATTGAGCGGTGAATGTGTTGTCACTCAAATGCATAAAAAGTAAAAATAATAGGCATTCAGACACAACATACCTGACATCAGTTAGTGCTAGAAAATCGATATCAATCAGAAGCCTAAGACTGGGCAGACTGTAGACCACTATATTGCCGGTCCCTAAATACACGGCCAGACATATGCTATCTGTGGGAGAGAGAGAAAGAACAAGAAAACAAAATTAAATCAAATATTAAATGGAATACTGTATTCGTTATTAAATTCAGCTATAATTCAAATCAATTGCAATAAAAGAATTTAAGGAAAAAACATTAAATCTTAGAATAAAAGGTATGAAAATAGTTTCAAAAGTGCTAAACAAACAGTAGAAATACGTCTATTATTCTCGTCTTTATTTGGATTTCTATTATTTGTTTAGTATTTAAAATGCAAATGAATTTAATAAAGAATTGAATTAAAGCGAAAGAGCTTTAAGACTCAATTCATTTCTAACGTAACAGTATATTGGAATGCAATGGGACTGGATTGGACAAGACAGTATTGTATAGCAGCATTGTATGTATTGTATTGTATTGTAATGTATTGTATATACAGTATAGAGACTGTATAGACTGTATAGACTGTATTACCTGCAGTCTTGATGTAGACGACGTCAGCCCTGACAGCAAAGGATGTTTCGGTGAGCGACGCCTTATAAGCGCACTGTTGTGTCGGCAGATTAACGATTCGGATCTGTTTCTCCGATACCATAACCACGAACTGCGAGTCTCGCATATCCGTCGAGGAAGACGTCGGCGATATCTTGTTGTTGCGATTGGCTGCGCCCCCACTGCCACCCCCGCCACTGCCCGTTCGGGTGATGGTGAGCGAACCGACCCGTTTGTGGTCAGTGCTGGAAGAGGTAGAGCTGGGGGTTGTGTTACCCGTTTTGGCGCTGTCTTTCCACGTCTCGGCATTGAGTTGAAGTAGTCCTCCCGTGAAGTCCAGGAATGATATACAAAGTATTGATCCCTTTAACCGATATATACTTCCTGTTTAGTGCGAAACTTAATTAGTATTTGCTTTTCGTTTATAATTAATCGTTTAATAGATGTAAAAATATTTGACTAAAAATCTTCTCCTCTGTCACCTTAACAATGAAAAAATCGATTTTTATTATTAAAACTTAATTGAAGAGCAAAATAATGTTCAGAAATGTTTCGGTTTTTATTATTTTAGTCATGAGTGCAATCGTTTGTATGAATTCAAATAATTTAGATTACATTTCGTTTTACGGTTTCAGTCAGAATCATAAGGAAATAAATTCTGTAATCAATTTATTTATGAGTTATTTAATCTAATATATGAACAATAACTCCGAAATAGAGTAGAGTTTAGACTAAAATAGTTGCCTAAAGTGACACAGAATTTAATGCTTGCTAATTAATAATTATGATAAATAGCTTTATTGCTAAATAAACTTGATACAATCAGTTCAATATTCAACTGATAATTACATTTTTCTATCGTTTTATCTCAATATTAATTACAAACTATTAAAGAAAAAAATTAATTCAAAATAGAATTGGATATTAAAAAGTGTTTTATTTAATTCATGATTATTAGTGTAAAACTAAAATGTTTTTTACATTAATTCGTTTGAAAAAGTGGTAAAAATATTGAAATCGAGGACTCAGTCGAAACGACTCACCGCTCGGGGAAGCGATTACTGTTTGCAAACACAGAATACGATTATCGGTGCTGTCAGGCATTGTCAATGATATCACTAATACTGATCCCAAACTAGTGCCCACCCAAAGACATGGACTGGTCGTTGCATCTGATGGACAAAAATTGATACCAAATTAGAACTGTTTTTGCGATCGGAGTAAACGTCGAAATATATTAATCTTAGAAAATGTGTTTCCAATTAAATCTCGAGTCTAACTGATTGTGCACTTGAATTGACAGTTTTGCTAATTAACGGCCAAT
Source organism: Belba bartosi (assembly GCA_034693685.1). NCBI lineage: Eukaryota > Metazoa > Arthropoda > Arachnida > Sarcoptiformes > Damaeidae > Belba > Belba bartosi. The sequence continues at coordinate 49,225 of JAQFXP010000017.1, read as the reverse complement.
GAATTGACTGAACGGCAAACAATTGTATTGATATTTACCTGATTTTGTGCAATAAGTCTCAGCGAATGCAATATAAAGTACGGATTCAATGCTTATGTTCTCCAAACTTGAAATACTTGAGCTCCGGGAACGTGAGAATGAACTGTCGATTTTATCTATGCATCGAATACAGACAAAGTGATGAGAATTAACAGTTGGAAAGTGAGAGACTGTCAAAAAACTAATGGGAAATATGCGGACAAACACTACACCAAACTCTCGGCACTATTTACGACAAATAGAAGTAATATAATAATCACAACAAAAACAAACGCATGAAGTGCTCATCAAAAATATTAGTGATTTATACAAATAACAAACACAACATTACATGTTATATGAATTAAAGGCATTAAATGATTAAATGAGTGGACAGTGACAAACAAGTCATTCCGAAAGAGTACGAAAGGAGCAAATCAATACAGATTTCAGAATTTGAATAAAGGCAGTAATCAAGGCCAATTGCTATTTGATCCAAGCAACCTGGTTCTTGACATTAGCTCATTTTGATTGTACAATAATATACAGTATAATATTCACTTAAATATACAGTATATATCAATATATATAAAATAGCATAAATATAATTAAAGTATTTAAATTTAAAGCATAGAACTTATATATATATGTCTATTAAAGTCTAAATCTTATCTGGGTCACATATTTTGATAGACAGTCGGGTTACGTAAGACAACACAACAACAGCAACAATTGACAAATACGAGAATAACACGAGTATAACAAATAATATTAAACATTTATAAATATAATTAATTAATTACATATTCGTCAAAATTTTAGCATGTTTTACAATATGTGAAAGCATTCAATAGAAAAAAGTTCAAGAATTTCATTCATTCATTCATTCAATGAAGTTATGGCAGAAATTTCGAATTATATGAAAACATGCGATTGATATAATGGTTAAAGAATTTAATTAAGATAATAGAGAATTGATTTAAATAATGGAGAAGATGTGCAACAATACCAGGACTGAGTGGCTCACCAATGGTTTTAACTGTATTTGATATAAGGTTTAGAGTGAATGTGCGATACATTACCATAGAGTGTGTGTACGGCTTATGTGAACAAACTATACGGACCTCTAAATGTTATCATCAGGTTTTTGTTGGTATGATTTGACTACAACTACTGACACTTATTTTTTACATCAGTTTCAGTAACTTTTCGCCAATTCATTTCAAGAATATTTGGCCTAAACTACGGAATATCAAAAAATTGAGTTTTGATTATCCAATGAAATATAGTTACGTCACTGATTCGATTGGTGCGGAATATACGGATAATTCACTACTGACTACAGTATTCACTACAAATATTACAGTAATACTACTTCTACTACAATGTGATGATCAGATTGATCGGTGATGTGAATCGAGAGGAACACATGCCTTAACTCCTACTTAAAGCGTTATTAATAGTCAACTACTCATTAGAATCTAATCAATTGAGTCGAGAAAAAATATATCAATTATTTTAAGTTAAACATAAAATTTTGATATAATATATAATTAGTGAAAAAAAAAGACTAATAATGAATAAAACAAAAACAAAACAAAATCTAATTGTGTTGATGAAGAGCCACCTGATCCTGTGCTGAGATTGAAATTGAAAAACGCCTCATCAGTCGACGCCATGCTCTGAATTGTATGCATTTTCTGCAACTTATTTCGGGTACCTTGAGATCGAGACCTTTTCATTTCGGGTGTTATTTGCTTTTTAACGACTGTTGTGTTTCCCGAACTGATTGACTGTTGCTGTTGTTGCTGTTTACCTGTGGTCGGACTCAGACACATACCATTGATCTGATTATTAGTTTAGTTTTTTTAAAGATATTTTTTTAAAGCATTTGTTCGCAATTTTGTTATTATTATTAAATCAAATGTTGAGTTTGAATTTGATGAGTGTTTGAGTGGTTTTAGAGGTGTTTTTGAAGGGTTTGGAAGAGATAGAAAGAGAAAGAATAAAGAGAAAGAGAAAAAAGAGATAATTACCAGTTGTGTAAAGCAATTGATTTTTTGAACAATCTTTTTGATTTAGTGGTTGATTGTGATGTTGTGATGGCATCGAATTTCTGACATTCGACTGCAGATATTGGTTATATGTAAATATCGATTGGAATTGGTTAAAAACGAGAGCAAAAACTTTTTTCAATCTAAAATTTTTTTGTCCCGAAATTTCTTGTAAATGAGTTATTAATGACAAAAATACTATTTAAAGTCATTGCAAACATGTTTTGCCCCTATTTTGATGCGAAACAGTATATTATGTAAAAAAGTCGACTATCTTTATATTGATTTAATTCGGAAAATGTTTTTTATCGTATTTTCGATTTTCTTAAGTTAATGAACGAGTCTTTAGTTTTGATCATAGGATTGGCTTATTTTTCTTTTCTTAAGAACAAAAGGCATATATTTGTTGATTGAGTTTTGGGTAGATTTGTATTGATAGCGGATTAAATAGAGAATATTCTAGAGTTAGAGTTAGAGTTAGTTTTTAGCTCTGATTTATTCTAAATAAAATTAGTCGACATATAAGAAGTCACGACAAGACTTGTTCAGCGATTTAATTAGAGTAATGACTCTAAAAGTAATGCAATTAATGGCCGATAGAAGAGCAGAGAAGAGAAGAGAAGGGAAGACATGATTCGTTAGAATCAAAGCGATAGTTAGAAAAGTGATAGAAAACAAATATAACGATTGGAACCAAAACAAAAAACTTACTAATTATTCTCGAGACCAGCGATTCGTCGGTATCCTCTGGTCTCAAGTCATATATTTTTGGTTTAATCTTCCTGGGTTTAAAAAAATTCAGAAGTCCTCTGTCATTGTTGGTCAGTCTGTTCTGGGCTTTGATTTGACACAATTTCTCACTTAAGTCGCAATTATTTTCAGTCGGAGACGACATATCACTGCCAATAGTGCTATGAATTGATTGATTGTCGCTATCGACCGATGAAGTGCTATCTTTAGCCAAAGCATTACTTTTACTCTCTTTTCTGTTTAATTGCAAATTCAAATCCGAAGGCCTGACAGAGGGCTCAGAGCTCTTGCCTTTACTGAAGTTTACGCTCTGATCGCTATTGATCTCAACTGATTCGGCACTGGCTCCGGTCTCATTCAAATTCTCATTTGAGTTCGAGTTATGTTCGGCTCTGGCAGTAAAGGTCTCAATGTTTGCCTTCTTTTTAGTTCTTGGAGGAGGTATTGGAGCAAAAGACAGTTCAAACAGCTTTGGGTATATCGGGGTATTGGGCACAGATGTGTCTGGCGATCGACATTCCTCATACTATCGGTCAAAACACATCAACAGTTTTGGTTTAAATATTTAGTTTTGAAACTATCGTTAAAAAAGTTATATTTTCGCTAAACATATAATCAATTTATTGGTATATCTATTGTTAAAACAATAAATGTTTTGTTGATATAATTTTCGAAATATCTGTATTATGTCGTATGTCTTAATGGTTGGCAAATAATTCAATAATAATAGTAATAAGAGTTTAGTTCATAGAAAGAGTGCAATACCTGATCAGATGTGGGAGACTTGCATCGATCGGCATCGCTCTGATTGCCGTCTAAGTTGTCTCTATTCGCTGCCACACCTGTTGACGGAGTCTTTCCCTTCGAACGCCCTGTTCTTTGGTATGGGTCTGCCGTTCCTGTCGTTTCGGTTTAATTATTTATTTGTCAAATAATGTAAATAAATGAAAACCAAATGTTGACAAACCGTATAAATTAGAAGTACAGACGTTAAGTACAGCACACTTTTGAATCATATCGATGATTACGAGTCCGTTTTCGGTTCCATAGGCAACCCTACCCGAGCGCACAGGGAGTACAGAGTAATATAAAGTGAAGTAAAGTGAAGTAGTTTATTTTGGTGGTTCAAAAAATAAATTATTAATTAATAAATAAAAACAATATAAACACTGTCTGAACATCAAAGAAAAGTCACTATTCGTAAGGGGTTTGTCAGTTAAACAAACTTATTAATACATTATAGATTAAACAAGTGTAATTTAATTTCGAAATGCTCATTTTTAAAAAGACACTTTTAATAATAAAAATATCTATTAATATAATTATCCAAATTTTGCTAACATTTTTCGATAAATCAAACTGAATAAATTATATCTTTTAAACTAACAAGCAAGTTTTATAGCCTAATTGTAATTGTGTCTATACCAGAATAATGTATTACATTTATTTATAAATTGATATATAAATACTGTGCCAAGAACCATTGAACCATTGAGCCATTTAGCATGCTATAACTATACAGTATATTATTCCCATCACTGATATTATCGCAATTTAATCTCAAAAATTGATAAAACAATTAAATATTATTATTATCGCCCAAATCGTATCAATATTTTGTAATTTTGGCCAATATTTGAGGCAACACTCCCTGAGTGGCAAACTGGTCGGCACAGATCGTGACTTTACTTCCATGAGCTGACAGACACTGATAGTAAGAAACACTTAAATAAATGAATGTATGAATAATGTGATTACAGGTTGGCGTATGAGTTGACACAAAGTGAAGTAATCCTAAAGGGAGGGGTTGTGCGATCGATCCACGGGCTAAGGCACACGAACTCGGCTTGAAATCCAGGCAACCTCTTGTGATGACCGGGTTTGACAGTCAGTAAATAATTGGTTGAACTGTTCTCATGACTCTCGCTGGAGGTCTGCGTCAGTAGTGAACTCATTCCGCTCGCAATCTCCGGATCGCCCGAATCGGCCTCCGGTTCGCTCTCGTAGTTCATTGGGATTTCGATTACCTTTCGATCAAATTCGAAAAATTCGAGTTTTTAATTAAATTTGGGTTAAGTTTAGTCTGAGTTTTGAAATTAAAAAATGAAAACATTTTATTTTGCAATTGGATTCAGTTCTAAAACTTAAAAATATTTTAATTTACTATTAATCAGAGATTGAGAAATGGATTAACCAAAAATTTCCTAAATATCCCTCTCCCTAGCATTTTGTTAGCGAAAAGATACCTCTTATGGTTTTCCGGCCGTCTTTGGCAAATTGTTCAAGGACAAAATTAAAAAATTCCCTTTAAATTGGCGCTAAATCCTAAATTGCGTTACAATTATATAGGGTTTTAAACATTTTTAAAATCTATTTCCTGATCTCCCCTTGGATAGTCCCATCTTCTCAATCTCTGCTATTAATAGAACATAAAATTCAATTCTATTCAGTTTATAAAAATAATTTTTTTCAATCATTAAATGCCCACTAGGTAACATTTGATTGCATCTATAAGCATTAAAAATAAAATAACTTTATTTTCGACTTTTTATTGATTTTTTATTTGATTGAAATATCTTTGAATATCAATAATCAATATCTAGCAAAATTTCCATCATGCAACATTAACAAACAATCTGTTTAAAATGTTAAAGATTAAATAATCCAAACTACAAACACGTTAAGTTATAAAAATTATCAAGACTTGAGCCAGATAGAACAACATACATTTAAAGTAATTAGCTATAACTTATAATTAAAAACAAATATTAACTAAATGAGCTAAACAACCCTTTAAATCTAAACAGAATGCCAGCGGATATTTAGCAAATTTTCGATTTCCACTGAGAGTTAACAAAGTTAACATGTTTAATTTTGAAGCAAAATCTAATGCGTTGGTCTGTTTGGCCGCTTTTATCTAAACCAACAGCCGATCGGCATGTCTTCGCACTTGTGTATCGATCCAATTCAGCTCAAACTGAATCTCTATCTCAAACAACCAGTTGGAAAAAAAAATTTAGATAAAAGGCTTTATTTGATTATAATTAAAATGTATTTATTCTTTGCTAGATACTTTTTCAATATACAAATTTTAACCTTTAAGCAAGAAATGACTTCTAAGTTGAAAGACATAACAAATAATTTATTAGCTTATAATTTAGTCGAAAAATAAAATATAAATTTCAAAACTTAAAAGTCCGGACATAACCTTTAAAACAGTTTCATATAAAATTTGCCTAAATAAACATCATCTGCCTATAGTTCGGCACAATTTATTGTATAATAGCATGACTATAACAGAAAATATTTATTTTATTTGAATTTATTTGAATTTATATCTAAAAAACTTCACATTCAATGACGAGCAAAAGTAGGAAAAGATGTTTTTATCGTTAAACAAACAACTGGAAAATATAAGACTCACATAAAAACTTCCAAGACTGCTTTTATGTTCGATTATTTGCCTTTTCACAACAAACAACAAAAAACTAACTGAAGAAAAATATGCAAAAATATTTAAAACATTTTTTATTCGATTGCCTGAAAGGCATTTTCAGAGAGATTTATATGAAACCAAATGTAAAATTAGTTTAGATTTTAATGTTTGTTATATAAAAAAAAAGTCTTGGCGATAAAATGCATTAAATTAATGTTTATTTTTAAAAATGGATTTTAACAAATCATTAATCACTAGAGAAATAACGGCCTATTTTTTGCAGTTTATATATTCCAGAGTAGACTATGCGTTAATCTGAATCAATTATAAGCTTGCTAATTATTAGTAATGACGGCGTAATTGTGCCCTTTTGGGGCCTAAAAAGCTGACGGAGACAGTATGGGCTTATATGGATTGCAAAGACGTTGCCAATCGAGAGTTTCAACAAAATCATTACAACTATAATGTTGTATAAATAACCGATTTTTTAAACTCAACTCTTATTAAGTCCGGACTGACTCACTTGCAGCATATTTTCGCCGTTTAATGTAATATAATCTATGCGTAAAGTCATAATAATTTGTTGCTTTCATTAAATTGCGAACATATTTAAGAAGATGGCAAATGTTCTGGAACTATACTGGCCCCTTGGCCATTTCTGCTCATGTTAAATCATCTTTATTTTTTAGTATAGAATTAAAATTTAATTATAGCCGTATTTAATGGCGTCATAAAAATGCTAAAATATATTTGATTATATTTTATATCCAGTTTTGTTTATCTATAAAAAAATTCTTCAAATAGTAAAAAAGTTTTGAAATTCAGTTAAAAAGATTTAACTGAAATTCTGACTAAAAATCAATGCCAAATGTACTGAAAATTGTATTAATGTTAAGTAAATAGATTTTTTCTCAGAGAATATAATTATTCATTTATTCTTGTCTTTTGTTGTGTTACAGAAAAGCCGTCTTTTCTTTGGCTAAAACGCATTCACTCTTTGATTTATAACTTGATTTCAAAAAACATAATAAACACTCAAATTTCAAACGAATTCGAGAACTAAATCGTTTGCTATATCTTATATCCAAAAAAAAATATTTATTGTTTCGAAAGTCGAGAAATTTATATATATGTCACAAAAGTAATAGACGTTTATAGCAAAAGTCTTTTAAGAAAAATAAAATAAAGTTATTTAAGCAATCAAATATATGTTTGCAAAATTTTATCACAATATTTTAAATAAAAAAAAATCAAACTTTGAAACAAGTGTCTCAATAAAAATGTGACATTTTTCACAGTAACACAACTTAGAGTATTGTAGACACTTAAACATAATAGCTATAAAAAAGATAAATATTTATATATAAATAATATTAATAAATTATATACTTTTAATATTTAATTATTAATAAGTTACTTTTATATTAATAAGATTAATAAATAATAAAAGAGACATAACTTAAATCATAAAATTATTAAGCAAACCAAACAACTAAATAACTCATTTATTTATAACTTTATTATTTGCAAAATAAATCAATTTATTGAATACTACGCTAAAACGCATTGAATTGTAAAAAAACTAAACTTAGAATCACAAAAAGAAACTTGCATCTTAATCTAATTTAAAATTTATTCAAAATAAAATCCTTCAAGAGAAAATATAAGTTGTCGTTTAAAAAAACGACCATTACTTATGTGTCATATCTAGCAAGCAGAAAATCCTTAATTGCAAAAATATAGAATCATTTCTTCAACAAAAAAAATAAAAAAAATAAAATAAATTCTAAAAAAATTGAAATTCGTTTTCATTTCTTTCATTTTTAGTGACATTTAGAAGAATTTTGAAGAAGAGAAACGACAAAAGAATATATATTTTGACTTCAAAAAGCAAAAAAAATTCAAAAGTAAATTCGTGTTTATCTTATAGTATATTATTAGAAAAAAAAGTTAAAGTTTTGGTTAGATATGAAAACCAAAGTAAAAGCGGAAATAAATATCGCTTCAGAAAAATGCAAAAGAAAACAAAAAAGAAAACGTTCGGCAAAAATGAAAAAAAAAATTATTAATGTATTCGATATATAAAAATATATAAAAAAAATAATATATGAGATTATGATTGGGGTTTGGCATAACTTGGCATAACTTACCGGTACTTCTGTGTGCGCCTCATGTTTGCTGAACCGAAAGACGACGACTTGAGAACTGGCGCCACCGACGCACAGGTACCGATTGGTCTGACTAAAGGTCAACTGTTCGATCGCGAACGGGTCGTCATTCTCCTGCAGACTCGCACTACTCTCGGGACCGGCACTCGACTCGACCCCAATTCGGTTCGGTTTAGGCTTTTCGAACAGTTTCGCTGTTTTGAGTTTATATAACGAATGCAAATGTACTGCAAATAAAAATTTGAAATTTAATTCTAATCCTCTTTTTTGTCTTTTTTCTTTTTTGCTTGTTATTTGGCTTCGTTTCCAAAATATAATATAAATTTTTTTGCTTTAATATTCTCAACAATTAAACCAAAAATTTGAAATTCAAATTAAATTCGTATTCCCCAGTAATTGCAAGTTAGAAATAAGTTTAATATTCTCTACAAATCTTCTTATTCATCTCAAGAAAAAGATATATCGCAAACAGAATCATAGAATATATTATTCATTCTGTAATCTCAAAATATATGCACTTTTTGCATAAAAACGAATAAATTATTAAAAATGCAAAACATTTCAATTCAGACGCAATTTGTTTTTTCTTGTTTTTGCGAAATGTTTGCGAAATGAGACTAAAGTCTTACAACTGTTTTGTATAATAATTATTGTTAAAAACACACAAATTAGAAAATATAAATCATAATAAATGTGTAGAAAAAGCAAATATATTGTTCAAAACATCTCAACCATTAGTGAGAAGATAAAAGGATTGAATAATTGTCAAAATCTTTTAGCAACAAAAAAGGACTAAATTTAGAGTTCAAGTTCTGCTTCAGAGGTATAAAAATGTTGTAAATTCTAATTTGAAAATATAATAAAAAAGTTTTGAATACTTTTCAAGTTTTCAAATTGTCTGTTAATTCAAAAAAGCGGAAAAAAGTTAAGAATTTTGAAGAATTTTCTTTTGAATCAGAAATTCTGATAAGAAAAAAGAAAAATTAAAAACTGAATGTCATTATAATTTAAGAATAGGTTTAGAAATCGAAAAAACTTGAAAAATGTTTAATAAATGTTTAAAAAATCAGATAACTATTCACTACTTTATAAAAAGCATTTAAAAGCCAAATATAAAACTAAAAAACGCATTCAGTTATCGATTAGAAAACCGTCAAAAATGTTAACAATTTTTAAAAGTAATTTAAAAATATATATTTCAATCAAAGTAAGTAAAATTAAAGTAAAATTTGTGTCAATAACAGTAATTCTTTAGAAAATTATTAAAATAAAGATTGAAAACTAACAATCGATTGAAAATTCTCTGACACTTTAAAACATGTAAAACAAAAAGCGTATAATTTAATCGCATCTGACTTTCAAATAAATATTTTATTGATTTGCACTAAAATTGTTCGAATGGGTTGTCTGACTGAACAGAAAATGAATCTAATTTTAATAACTTTGCAAATGATTTAAATATCTATTTTTAGTCAAAATGCCAACATTTAGGCAAAGTTCTTAAGCTAAATAAATTATTAAGCATGATAAAGCCTAAGTTCACTATCGAAATGGAATTTTTATTACACTTTTATATAATATTTTCATATTAAGTGAAAAAATTTCGAGTTTTAAGAGAATGTCTAAAAACTTTTGTTTTAGTAAAAGAAGAAAAAAGTGCATTAATTCAGAATTCAACTGAAAAATAAAAAATCGAAAATAATTTCTAAAACTTTCTACTCTTGAAAAATAAAAGAAAGTGAAAAAAAAATTCAATTTGAAGTTCAAAAAACTATTCATCCTATTGTGTAAAAAATTAAAGCTTATCTAAAACTTATCTATTTTTATTGGGTTATCGCATAAGCCTTTTCGTATTATTTTGTAATTAATATTTTAAATGTAAATAAATATATATTTAAAAATTTGAGTTAGTTACATTGCTTACTGTTAACTACTAACAAATATCTATTAAAATATTATAAAATATTTAGTTGTAACACAATAGAATTTTACTCTAAATCAAGTTAATCAAAAATGCTAAAATATTATTTTGTCTTTAAAATAAAAACTAAAAAAGCTAGATTAAAAATTTAATTTGACAATTTAAAGCACATTTAAATAAGCATAAAACTGCATTAAAAGATTTATTTAAAATTTTTATAAATTAAAATATAGTTTTTGATAAACTTTGTCATAGTTTAATAAAATTTAATTTTACATGTTTAAAAATAATCATTTATTAACTGATTTAAAATTTAAAAATTATTTAATGTTTAAAATAGCAAACTAAAAATGCTAATTTTATTTTTTTAAAAAATTACTTATAAAAATTTCTTTAGCGTGCAATTTCTAAATAACAACTAATATCAAAAACAATATTATATTTTTTATTTAAAAATTTTTAATGCAGTTTTAAGCGTATTTAGGTGTGCTTCAAATTGTTAAGTTAAATTTTTAATCTTTCAGTTTTTATTTTAAAGGCAAAATAATATTTTAGAATTTTTGGTTAACTCAATTTAGAATAAAATTCTAATGTGTTACAACTAATTATTTTATAATATTTTAATAGATATTTGTTGTGAAAATATGAGTAAGCAAAGTAACTAACTCAGATTTTTAAATATATATCTATTTACATTTAAAATATTAATTGCACAATAATACGAAAAGACTTATACGACAACCCAATATAAGTACCGAATTATTTTCAACAAACTTTAATAACATTTATTAGTTGCGAGAGAATCGTAAACAAAATATTCTATTATCAAAAAAATATATAATATTAATAGAGTTATCAATACCTGATGAGGCGTCCCAGAACTTCACCGATCCGTCCGCATGACTATAAGAGTAAAACATATAACCATTTATTACCAGAAACTTATTAATACAAAACAAATTAATTAAATAAAAATTCGTTTTTAAACATTTTAATTCTCTAATTCGTTTCACTTATTAATGCAATCCTTAATAAGAGAAAATTTAATTAAATTTTGTGACTAAAATAAAAATATATCATTTGCTACTCGTGTTGCAAGCAAGAATAGTTTTATATTTTGATTACAAATATTAATGTCCGGCAATTAATAATATTTATGCGCTTTTCTTGAAGTGCCGAGCTAAAAATGTTTGTCATTTGCAATAAATTAATTTTGTATCTCAAGAATAGATCAAATTATTTCTAATTTCATTCGATTGCAAATTTGCTGCGAATGGAAACCAATGAATATTAATCTTAGAGCGCGTTTCCACTGCTATCGAACTAACACTAATTTCACGACTTTTCGATATTAGGTTTCGAACCAAAAGCAAAAAATGTTTTTAACAAATTGTAAATTATATTAAAAGCTTTTAATAGAAAGTCGAGAAGATATGCGATAGACGTAAATGACTTCGTTTCGCATCAAATGAATCGCTTATCACAAAAAAGCGCAAAATTTCTCGAAATATAATAAATCAAAGTTTTTGTTCAAAATTAAAATATATTTGAGTAGAAAAAAGTGATAAAAACTAAAAGTAATATTAAATGACAAAAATATATAAATTAAATAAAATATCTGTTTGGATGTCATACCCGGTAATAATGATCTCGGGATAACTGACAGTAGAGCTGCCCCACTCGCCGCCATTGATGGGCCACTCCTTCTCGGAAAAACCGGAGCGTTTGCTGGCCTTATGTCCGACTGAGAAGAACGCGTGAACTAAGTCTGTGGAACAGTCGGCTAAATAGTAACAGTAAGTAACCGGCGATTCGTGTAAATCCATTGAATACGGGTTTTGAAAGCACGGATACCTAAGGGACAGACATAAGACATAAGATATAAACAGAGATTCGAATGAGAATAAGAAAGGAATGAAACAGAAGTGCAAAATGTTTGAGTGCATTCAGTTAGTATCGAACTGAGGATTCAATGCATTAATTATTGTCTTAAGTATTGATAAATAGTTTTTGTTTGACTTAAGTTGAGTTAAGAAGATAAGTGTAATTCTGGAAATAAATAAAGAAGTCATACAATACCCGGCGCTCAGTAGGTCGACGACAACTAAATCATTGTAGAGAAGAACGACTATAGCGTACGGATCACTCGATTCCATCTCATATGGGGTTTCGCATAACGTAATAAAGTCAATGATATTGTCTTCCATTTCTAGAACTGTTGTCGTCTTTCCGTGAATTACAGTTAGACTTTGGGTTCCATTCATTTTGTCTAATGATTTCGATGACTGGGACTGGGATGAGGACTGGGATTGCGATGACGACGCCTGAGTGCTGGGGCCAGACTGGTCAACGGTGTTGCCCACCGGCAGACCGCCTGAAAATATAATATACGAATCCCCGTTGCGTACAGTCCGCCACTCGCTCTTATAAATTGGTTTACAGAGTTCGGGCTTGAGATCATTGCCTGATTTGGCTGTAAATCCATTTCAAAACATTATTTTTATATACTTTTATACGCATTTCCATCAATTGATAAAATCAAAAACAAATGGTATATAAAAAACAACTGATTTATATAAAAGTAAACATATTTATAGAAATAAGAATAAAAAGGAATAATAACTTGTTTTACATATATTCTAGTGAATGGTTTAGTTCAGAATTTATTATAATTATATACTTTGAAGAGAATAGCAATATTGCACTAAATTCTAAACAAAATTCTGTAATAAATGTATTTTAGGAAAAGTACTAAAAGATAACAGAATTTTAAAGAACTATTAGTGAGTGAATGGAAGCGAAATGTTTAGTAACTGAACTCACAATGAGGATAGACGACAGAGAGTGGTTTAGAGCCACCTTTGATACTCCAAGTGGTGAGACTTCCATCATTATGACTGCAAATGAATTGTCTTCCCTCCTGGTGCCACGAAATCGATTTCAAACACTACAAACATTGTATAAATATGATTACATAAACACTATTTATATATTTTATGACTTTAATGTGTCAAAAAATATTTGACTTGAATTATAACAAACGTTACGTTTCATCCAAAAGAAGAAAAACATACAATAATAAAAACGATAAAAAAAGTGTAACAATAGGTAAAAAAACGTAGCGCTCATCGAATGCATATATTCTGGAGTTAAAGAATATTTTCAATGTTTGCCGAAGAATGTTAAGAAAATAGAAGAAAAGCAAACGTAAGGTGTAAAAAAGAATATTGATTAAATATATATTCCTATTCACATAACACATACATAATTCACTCGTCTCTGAGTTTAGAAGTTATGTGAATTGCGTGCGAATTACGATTGAATGTCAGAATACTTTCTTTAAGAAATAAAACTATTCTATTCGTAAAAACGTTTTTTTTAAATCAAGAAATATATGTAATATAAAAGGAATAAAAAATAAAAACGTCGGAAAAGACATGATTTTAACAATTATTTTAAACTTAAGAGAGTTTTAAGAAATATAAGACTAGAGAAAAAAGTGTATAAAGAATTGGAAAGAATAAGAACGGAATAGAATAAAAGATATAGAGTTGACGTCTTTTTGTGACATATATTGATAACAGAGTCTATATATACCTCAGAGTAATAGATCCGAATGTCGGCTGATTTGTTGCGTAGATCCCAGAGCACAATACAACCCGATTCGAAGCCCAGAAGTAACTGCAATTTAATGAGTGGCACAGAGAGGGAGAGGGAGAGGCAGGGAGTGAGAGGAGACAAAACATTATTACTTTAACTACAATGAAAAATCACTCGCATTTAGAGACATAAAAATAATTTGTCAAAAGTTTAGATAAGAACCTAAAATTAAAAAAACAAATTTGTTGCTAGTTCGAATCCGAATACTCAATAAAAAATGTTTATATACTTTATATACTCCTCATTGCATATAATTGTGTCTTTAGTTGATTAGAAACAAATATTTATAATAATAATTGTGTTTGTGATTCGGGTAATCGAAAAGATATGACATAAAACACATGACATTATATAGTTTTTATAGTTAATGTCGTCGCACAACAAGATTCGAGTTAATAATGTTTGTGTTAGCGCTATAATAGCTGTCGTTAACGATTAAGCTCTTCACCAGACACTACAAGACATCATTTCGAGTGAACTAATTGAAAACTATAGCACAAGTAGTGCACAAGTATTGCACAAAAACCCCGGAATAGCTCCACAATTGATGAATAGAGTGAAAGAAAGTTTATCGGAAACTAATCTCTTATTGGAAGAGAGGGAAAAAAATTTAATTTCAAAAGTCTTCGTATGTTTGGATCGGATTCGGATTCTAACTACTGATAGGTCGGAAAAAATGTGTAAAATTTTTTTTTAATAAATCAAAAAAATTGTTCACTTTATTAGAATCGATGGTACAGTCACTGAGATGTACGATAGATCCCGGGTGAGTCTTACGAGTGCTACCAATTGACAAATAGACAAATATTTAAATTATTTATACAATGCGTTGTAATAATAAATAACTCACAAATCAATCGCTTTATTCCAATTGATTACATAACCGGAAAGCATAAACGACTCGACATTAACGACATGAACGTTGCCTCTCTCTGTGCCGATGTATAACCATTTGCTTTGGAACGTTAGGTGACAATAGGTTATCCTAAACGGTCGAACGAAACCAACAAAAACAAAATTATAGCTTTCAATACAACGAATAATTCGCGAAATAATGCAATCTTTCTCTCCATTCGCTCTAAACTTCTTTTGACTGCAAATGCAATTTCAAGAGATGTGCGAAGAATTGCTATTTAAAAAATCGCATTACCCGACACATTGTTATAAAAGTAGAATGTCAAAACTATTATAACATATATAATGTAGCATTGTTAAATTTTATTTAGCTAAATGGCTACTTTTATATTTTCAATATTGCTAACCAATTAAGTAATTAAATTCGAGAATCAATAGAAAAATAAAAAACAATTTATAAAAGAAGAAAAGATTAATTTTCAAAAGTATAACTGTATTGCTTAATAAATTCAAATATAAACAGTTATTAAATAAATGGCAATCAATAAAAAAGCATCTTCATAAAAACAGAAGTAAAGCGAACAAGGATTGGGTGGGCGTTAGACTCAAAGTAATTTGTTGAGTAAATCTGGGTTTTGAGTAAACACTGTATGAGAGTCTAAAGTATTCAAATAATTGTTTAATTCTTTTAATTAAAGTAAAAAACAACAAAAAAGTTAAATAATTATAAATTCTTAGACAACAGTAAAATGAGACAAATATTTTAAATTAAAGTTTTCAGAACCGAAAAAGACAAACAAAAACAGTTGAGAATTGGGTTTAAGTTTTAATCGAAATTAGTTTGAAATGAGATGAGAACTCGAGAAATATGAGTGTATGGGAGAGGAACTGAATGGGAGGTCGAAAATACTAAGTCAGCTATAAGTAAGTGTTTAGTAGTCGAGAACAAAAAGCAATTTAGTGCAGAAGCAGACAATCATTTATTTAGTGCCAGTGCCGCCGCTTTGTTCCAGTGCTCTGTCGTGTGTTTTAAGTGCAATAAATTTATGCAAATTGTAGTGATTTTTCGAGATGTGATGTTAAGCACCAAAAACGCCAAATAAGGCAATCGAAATAAATGGTCGAATAAAAACATTAAATTTATTTCTTATTTGGCTTCGTTTAGAGACAAAGCCCGGCATTAAACTCGAGATCATATCATAAACAATATTTTCGGATAATTTCAGTGACGCACAGATGAGAACACAACAAACTTATTACAAATTAATGCAAAAATTTATTATTGAATCTTAAAAAAGAAAATAAACCACTTTTGTTGGAAACCGAAAACAAAACTATTTTGCACATTTAAACTTCAGAAAAATGTCCCTAGTTAAAAATCTCATTCAATTCTTGTACATAAAAATTTATTCATAGCAACCATATGTAGAAATGAGTAAAAAAAGCAGCTTGCTCATTACGCATTACTTGTACCGTGGAATAAAGAAGGAATAAAAAGAAGGAATAAAAAGCAAAAATAAATATTAAATTAAAAAAAACAAAAGTTTCGAAAATATAAAAATTGAAAATTATTTCAAAAAACTAAAAATTCGTATTACCTTTCCTTCTGAAACTTGAGTGAGTGTATGATCTCGGGAGGCCTCGAACGTAAACTCCATAAATGTAAGCTATCGTCTGCACACACCGTAACCAATGAGCCCTATAGTCGACGAATAAGATAGAAAAAAATTGTCAAAAAATTCCAAATCATTAATAAAGCGAAAAAAATGCACTTAATCTGCATTTCATTCAATACAAGTGAGAGTTGATCTCCAGAAAAGAGACTATAAGAGACTTAAAGAGATTATTAGTATAATCGATATGACGGCATAAACACGACCTCATCTTTTAGTGTCAAAACTAAAGCCAGAGATATATAATAATTAAGTTTTTTAAATAATGAGTTCAACCGAATTTCAAAGTGCACTTCATTCAGAAAGAATATTCTGATAAAACTTATTCTTTAATAAACTGTTTTAAGAGAAATGCTTTTAAAACAAATTTTTATCTCATTATTCGCTTCTCTTTTAACTCAGGTATTCAGAGTAGGGGGAGGGGAGAGGGAATAGACAAAAATTACCCTAATTCAAAATTTATCGGTCAAGATTGAGAAATTCCCATTAAATTGGCAATAAATTTCGTTAAATTCAAAACATAATAATTTTATTATGTATTTCAAGCGTTTTTAGAAAAAGACACTTCCCCTGACCCCCCGAATCGGCCGATCTTCTGAATCCCTGCTTTAACTACTCATTAGAAGATTGAAATGATTGGCAAAAATGATTAAAATAGAACATAAAACCGACTGTAAGTGCACTCTAAATGTCTAAATCGTCTCTCACATAGATTTGTATTAATAGACAAATCCTTTGATTGCAAATTAGTTTAAATGTATTCAATACAGACCTCGTTTATGATGAATAAAATTTGTAAAACTGCATATTCCGGGATATGTTGCACATGAACGTCTACGCCTGGTCGGCCCAATCTAGTGATTAGTAAAATATTTATTTTGAAAAATAGCCATTTATTTAGAAATTATTTCAATTTTTTAATTTTGTTAACGAAATAAATAATACAATTCTATCAAATTCTGTTTAATGAGTCAATTCTTAATAAAAATAACATTCTTTCAGTTATTTAGTGTTAAAAAAGCCAAATATTTACATAAATTCTATTAAATTGTTGATTATTCTGTGAATTAGAGTAATAAACACAAAATACTGGTTAACTAAACATTGATTTTGGAGCTATGATAAGCACAGCAAATATCCAGTGATAAAAAGACAGGTTCTAATATTTAACATGCTAAAAATATAACACTATACATAAATTCAAACATGCTAGTTTCACAAAGGCAAATACAAAGGCTAGTTAGTTTCCTAATTGTATTAATACAAGAAAATAGTTACAACTATTCACTTATTAAATAGAATTCAAATAAAAAAACAATATTTAGAAGAAATAGATTAAAGCGATTGTAATAATGATTTTGGTTTACATCCTCAGCGATCCGTTTTTGGTGCCAATCGCTATCAGTCGTTGAGTTGGATCGAAAGCCAGAGCCGTCGGTTGATATGGAAATCCGTGACGCACTATCTGTGCCCAAACAATCAAACACAACATTAATACAGTTCAACAAATAAATAAGATTTTGTTCTTTCATTCAGTGTTTCGAAATCAAATCGAATTTACAATAGAAATGATTAAATCAATGATCAAAATGCTATTTGAATAATGACTGCAGATGTCGACTTAATTACCTATACAGACTCACCCAGGGCAATTTCTGATTGCTCCAACTAGATTCAAATGTTTTAATTATTAATTATTTCTATTTTAACGAAAATAACAAATAAAAAGAATAGAAACTGATAATTAAATACAATTTTAGCATTCCAACATACAATGTTGTACGAAAAATCTTGCTCAATAATTTATATTAAAAAATAAATTTATTTATTGAGAGATTAAGTATAAAATTAATTAAATTTCTCCATAAGCAGAAATTCCGAAATATATTGAGACTGAGCACTTAAACTGGCCAAAATTCTTTTGGCCAAAAAATATAATGCATTTCGCCAAAAGTATCTCTCAGTTAATCCAATATATTATACTTTATACTCTACCCTCAAAAATTTCTGATAAAATTAGATCTTGTTTATCTTAATTAAGTCGGATTCATTTTGTTTCGTATAACAAAAAGTTTAATTCTATATTTTAAATTATCAATAGTTAAAAAATAAAATTTTAATTGCAATACAACTCAACAACTTTTTAGAATTTTAGTAAACTAGTGCAAAAAACGCCCTCTCCTTCATCTTTTCCAACCCCTTTCAACTAATTTTAATAACTGTTTTAAAACGATCTACAAATAAATAAATAAGCACACTCTCTAAATATATATATTAATTAAAAACAAATTAATATTATCTTAGTATAAATTAGTTCGTTGGCGTAATGCATTAATAGCTAGAGCAAATGTCAACTTTAGCGCCAATCCTTCTATAACCCCCTCTGTACCCAAATCAGTGTGGTATTTGAGATGTCCGTTTAGTGTTAACTAGTGCAAAAAAATTGTGAAAAACTAATTATTTAACAATTAGACCTTTTTATTATAATAAAAAATAAAATATAATTGCAATTAAATAGCAAAAACATAACGCGAGTCAACACTAAACGGACATCTCAAATACCACACTGACCCAAATATTCAACCCGCAGCCTCACTGTAATAATTATACTACAAAGTTATATAATTATTTAAATTTATAACAATAGTGCTGGCTATTACACAAATTAAACAAATTCTAAATACTTTAATGTTCAAATTTGCAAAAATTTTCGCAATTTTGAAAATAATTCAAATTGTTTAACCACCCGACACACCGAGGACAATATTATTTTATACTATTAAAAAAGTTAAAATATAAAATATTGCAACTATGATATAAAATTAAAATAAAACAGCATGAATTACGTTAATCAAATTTGTTTGGCCAAATGCATGTTAGCAAAAAGAATTTAGGCCATTTTGTGTCACCATATTGCCAATATTAAACGTAACTTCAATTCGTATTTAATGTATAATATAATAAATTTCGTTTTAAATGAAAGAACGAAAAATGAAATTTTGTTATCGTATTAATGTATGCAAACATTGAAAAAAATTAATATTTTAAGCCATTTGTTGAGGCATTACTAAAATTTTGTTCAGGGATTAGTGCGAATTAGCAGTTGTTAGCCTTAAATGTAATCAAAAGTACTTTACATTCAATTATTAAACAAATAAATTAATAAAAAGTTTAAATAATAAATTCAAATAATTTTCATCACAAACAAAAACAAACTTAAAATCCAATTAATTTTATTAAATTAAAAATAAATACCAAAACAAAACATTTCATACGATTCTGATTCCAACTCTAACTTCATTCCTGATATAAATATTTATTTTTTGGTAATTTAGAAAATAGACAAAACATTTCTATTAGTATTAGATATACTGTACTTCAGGTCTAATATCAAAAACAGGAAAATTAAGAGTTCTCTCAATAATTGTATTCAACATTAAAGTACATAAAAATTGAATATTAAATAAATATCAACTTTTTTTGAGTGAATTTAAATTTTTTCCTCATTCCGAACATATGGGCACTTACTATAAGCAAGTAAAAATTTAGTCAAAAAAAAAGTTATGCATTTGAAGGCGCGTTCATAAAGAAGAATATTCTTGTAGTCGATATATAGAGCGAAGAAAATTGTGAATTCATGTCATCGAAACTGATGACAAAAAAAAGAAGACACGAATAAGTATTAGTGTTCGACATTTGAGTTCGGGAAAAAGTGCTTTGGATTAGTGCCCGGAACAGAATTTATGACAATCCCTACTTAACTTTAAATAATCGTTTGATTTATTCATCAATTCATTCGATTCAATAATACTTTTTAGCAATTATTTTAGGTTTACGTTATATCAGATACAATGCAACTAAAAATTTAATAATTATTGTCAATATTTTTGTTCATTAATTCTCAATCTTTAATATAAAAAAAGTATTAATATTTGTCTAATACAAGTCATAATAAAATTGAGATAAAAACAAATGTACCATTAATCATTAAACAAAATAAAAGTTAAAATAATAAATATTAGTCTGAAAACGTACAAAATAAGCAAACAATCAATACAAATTACTTCAATAAATCAAATGTGTTACATTAATCAAATGCAGAGCATATTCTAATCAATAATCGTCTCGAATTTTTCAATACACAATCTAAGAGTATATCTAAATTTATTTTACAAATACAATAGATTCATAAAGTTAATGTATCATAGATTTCTAGTTTATAAATTACTCTATGTCAAAACAATGTAAAAGTAGGGTAAGCAAGCTCGCTTGTACCAGGGAGGAGTATAGCTAGAGGTAGAAGATGGTCATTTTTCTCAAAATCTCAGGGGGCATAAGAAAATGTAAAATGGCGGACATTTTCCCGTCATTTTGGCAACCTAAACTTAATACTAAATTCAGCCCCAAGTTAGACATTTTAACAAAAGAAAACTTTTAAAAATTACTTTCGAGAGAAAACACTCAAGTTAACAATTATTTGCATGTTCAAAACTCAGGGGGAAATCTTCAAAATGATTAAAGTGAGAAAGTATTTTGGTTATACCCCCATTGACTAACTCTGTGTAAAAGCCTCTTTCCTATTCAGTATACAATACATTGTTAATTAAATTGCATTCCAGTTGTAAGCATAAGATTGTAATCAGCATTTCTTTGTTATATATTTTTAATTACAAAAATAGTCAATCAATTAAAATATTCCAAAACTGATAAACGATTTTTCATAATAATAATCCCAAAATCTTTGCAAATTATTGAGAATTAAAGCAATCATCTAGCTAATACATCAAATACAAAAAGTTATGCTTTTAGTGTTTGTTAAATAAAATTTAGAACTAATTAAAATTGTTCAAGTTTATTATTATATCAAGATAATATAATAAGGCATTTTCTCTTTAAAAATATCAAGAAAATGTAAAGCATTTTGTAAATATAAACGATATTTTAGCTCAAACAAGCACAAATAAATTCATGTATCGAATAATTCTCAAAATATTTACCGATAATAAGCTGAACAAAAAATAGCAATTAATGAGATAAAAGAATATAACAAAATATAACGATAAAACCAAATATATCTGAAGCAAAAGTCAAAAACATTATACCTGCAATTTGTCTAAAGCCGTCATATTTATAGAATACTAACAATTATGGACTCAACTGATTATTTTGCTTAAGATATACGTTTCGCATTAATCATAAATAATAGTCGACTCAATAACCATTATAATTCAAACGACAGGTTTGTCAGATTATTTGACCAAGTCAAAAATTTCAAAGTTACAAACGCTTAAATAATAAACTAATAAAAATGCCATCACAGCCTAAAACTAATTAGCTTGCACCAGCTCAGCTTGACATGTTAAACATCAAAACTGTTGACAAGTGCATTCACCTGTTCATACCGTTAAGCAAATCTCAAATCTTTAATCTTATTCAGACATTAAGTATTTGAATGCAATAAAAGTTAATTAGATTTTAATTATAAAAAGACTGTAAATAATGTTTGTCTGTGACTCGTATTAACCATTAAGTTATGCAATATTTTTCACCTTAATTATGAATTCGAATTAATTAAGAATTTAATTAAAATGAATGACGACATTAAACTGAGACTAATGTTTCTGCAGAAGAAATAAAGTAATTAATCAAAAATACAATAGTATTGAAACACCCAGTCATGCAGTCCGGCCCGGATTCCAATACTGACTACATGTTTGAACACTATAGGATTGAACGCATCCATTGGCCGATCACTCAATTACTGCAAAATTGCATTCAAACAAAATTTGAAAATAAGTATTAGATATCGAGACAATCAAGTGATGAATTGGAGACATAAAGAAAATAATAAAAATTTAATTCAAAATTCAATACAATCTCTGAGTGAGTCTCGGAATTTGTAATGAAAAAAGATTGCGAAAATCAAAAACTAAAAATAGAAAACTTTCCGCACATTAAGTGTGCAATAATTAATGAGACATTAATGAGTAAATCGTATTTCACTATTGGCTATATTGGCTATAGCCGGTGATGGGCTCGACTCGAGTGGTCAGCCAAATGAGCCAAACTCTAGCCATTTGTTAATTAAGTGCTTAAAGTTAACCAGATTTATTTATACCAAACAGGCTTGCTTCATTTCTAATCAACTGCCCAATGCTATATATATATAATGAATATGGTGTGGACTTTGTAGGCCAGTGTAAGCCCGAGTCTAAACCCAGTGATTACTAGTTATAGATTTGTGTTTCCAATGTCGTCCACAATCGGATCGATATTTAGATTCGAGTAGTGATGCAAACACTGCACTAAAACACTAAACTTATTCTTTGTTTTATTTACAACTTTTTGGATGTAATCGTATGTAAAATACAATAGTCTTGAGAGGATTGGCAGGGATTGAAAGGAATTGATAGAATCTAACTGAAAATCAGTCAGATTTACAAACTTTTCGCTCGTTTTTTGTCAATTACCTAACATTCGAAATAACTTATAAATCAAAATCACTAATAACTGGTTGGAAACAACTTTCGATATTATCTCTGTTTCCTATTTGCGTTCAAATCAGTAATTAATCAATAATTTATATAATAATAATAACTAATATATAATATATTAAATTATCGAAATTCCTATAATTTAGTTAATAATATGAAAAAAGAATTTCATTTCTTCGAGATTAATGTTGTATCGATTTTTGATTATATCCAATGTTTTCCTTTTAATGTAAAAAGTTTTTCTATTTCTCAAACATACAGTCAGTTCCAAAAGTGTAAATATGTGTTTGATCAAATTTAAACAATGTTCTTATTAATCAATTTCAGCTAGTTGCTTTAAATGTTCTTCAAAAACAAACTATGTTTGCATTGGATCGGTTATTGTGCTAAACAATATTAAAGCGCCAAGCTGTTCTAGATAATCATTAAATAATCATTATCGAACCAATATTAATAAACAATTAATTTTCAATTTTCATATCTACTGTATTAACAATCCATTAAATAGCAAGTTTACTATTTTTCAATTAAGTTGTTTCGCCTAGAACATTTAGACAATTCGAATTATATGAGTGGCTATGAAACGAAAATGCATCAATTTGGTTTTTTCTTATAATTTGATTTAATCTTAATGATTAAAATATAGAAAATAAGCTTGCTTAAAAAATTAATAGCGTTAATAAGAATAATTAATTTGAAATAATTATTTCGTTTAATTGTAATTCAATTTATACTCACAAATAATATATTAACCTAAATAACTGACTAAATGAGCCAGTTAAAATTACAAACAATACATTATATAAAAAGAGCCTAGTTGCATTTTTTCAAATATAGAAACTGAAAATCAAGTGCAAAATATATTTCAATTTCGAAACCGATTCAATTGGCAAAAGATATTTTGTTTATTCGATAATTTAATAAATTGTTGAAATAAATTTGCAAATAAATCAGATTTGTCCTTGATAAGAGAATCAAGTTTGTTTGGAAAATGGCTGAATGGATCCAGTTAGATGGAAAACATTTTAAACTAAAAAATAAATTAGATTTGGATTAAATTTATTGTCATATATACTCGAAGTTCACTTATATAACGATATTCTGTAGAACGACTGAAAGCAAATTCCAAAAATCATAAAAAAATTGCGGTTTTTCTGTAATAACTTATAATACAAACTAATAAGAAGTGATATTTTTTAGCCGTCTTCTCGACACTAATCTCTTTGAATAGAACCAGAGCTTATTGGAAGTGAATTTATTAACTCAATGAATTTAAATTTCAAAAATTTCAATTTAATTCTCACCAAAAGCATACAAAATTGACTTGCACAAAAAAAGGCCAGAGTATAGAATATAATTTCAATCTAATTAAAAATCAAATTATTTATTAACATTAAAAATTTAAACTGGAACATTAAAATAATCTTTGAGAATTTGCAATTATAATATGATTAAACTTGGAAAATCGATCGAGATACATTTAAATAACACAAAAATATTTAAATGTACTAATATGTATAAATCAAATAAGTACATTTAATGCAATGCCTGTACCTAACCGTATCGAGACCGAGGCATTTGGGAATGTTAATAATCCAAACATAAAGAATATTACAATTATATTACGTATAAAATACTCTTTTTTTCGGAAACTTTTTTACAAAAAAAAAACACTGAAAATAAGTTCTCAATTGAACCGAAAGTCATTAAATAATAATTATGTCGAGAAAATAGATTTGGGAACAAAAGAGAGTCTGCTTTTTGAGAAGTTAAAAGCAAAAAAAAAAGTAAAAAATACTAAAAATACTGTTTTAGTTCATTCGAGTCTACGAATTAAAGGCACAGTTTGTGTCGAGTATTATAAACGATATTTCCCTATAATTACTGTTCTTAACAGTTGAACAAAAAAATCGGTTTTTAATATTCATAATAAACTAAAACAACAATTGATTTGAAAAAAATATTCATTAATTAGTGGAAAAAACTAAACGAACCATAAGTTTAAAATAATTGAGTTTTTGAAAACAAAACATGAAAAGAGAGACAAAATTATGCAAATATTCTAAATCTCTTTAGAGATCGCATAGAGAATAGAAAAGGTATTCAATGTTTGAAAGTAATACAAAAAAAGGAGAAAAAAAATTAAACAAAAAACTGCTTGCTATAATATGCTAAAATATGCTTGCTATAATAGTTTAGAGTTTCTTTTTAATTATTAAATTTACACTTTTTATTGAATTTAAAGTTTTTTTGTTTAATTTTATTCAACTTTTTTGTATTACTTTCAAACATTGAATACCTTTTCTATTCTCTATGCGATCTCTAAAAAGAAATTCAATAAAAAGTGTAAATTTAATAATTAAAAAAAACTCTAAACTATTATAGCAAGCATATTTTAGTGATATGTAGGGATAAAATGAATAATTATTGTTGATAATAACAACAATAATAAAACTCCGTTTTTTAGCTTTAAATCATATTTAATATAAATTTTTTATTTCAAAAATAGAAAATAAAGTTAAAATTGAGAGAAACAAAACAAAATAAAAATTTCGTTTTTTCTACTTTTGTTTGAAATAATGATCTAAAAGAGAGAAATGTCTGAAAATATACTTTTATTTATCAATAAAAAATACATTTCACTAAAATATATTTAAGACATTAGTGTTTGAGAGTTGAGCTAAATTTATATAAAACTAATGTTCAGTTAGAGCTGAGCTCACTATGTAATCCAGACTACAATAAAGAAATATTAAACAAAAAAAATTGTTTCCTTCAGTAAAATAGAGATAATTCGGATGAAAACGAAGAAAAAAAAGATTTTGTTCCATAAAGATGTTAATGAGAGGTAAGCAGACTATAAGAATAAGTTAGTCTTTATTAAAGATTTAGTTCGACTTTAACTGATATAAGGAGAATAGGAGAGAGAGAAAGAGAATACTTATGCGATAATAAAGTTAAGGATAATTCGCGGATACTATGAAAAAACGGAACAGAATTAGACAATTCTGGCTCTAAATAGAAGAATTGCTACGAATTAGTGATATTTATTATATCGAGAATAGCATACGTTTTGCGTTGAAATCGCATTTCGGAAATCATTTGAAGAAAACTTAACTAAATTAGTGAACGAATAAGATGTATATGTATTTAAGTGTAGCATAAAAAAGCCCAAAAACATCATAATTAAGCAGTTTTTGCTCTCAATTTGTAGTTAAGTGCAAAAAACACATAAAAATTATGGTCGGAAAAAAAACAAAACAATAAAATAAAATAAATTTTAGTTTGCGTTAAAAAAGCACTGATTATAACGAGAGACCCAAAAAGTCTGGCAATAAGTAAAATGAGAACAAAATCGAAGCGAAGCTTAACTGCAGTTCTGTTTTATACCGACGCAACAAAATAAAAGAGTAGATATAAAACGGTATATAAAAAGGCAAAAAAGAAAATATATTTTGATAGTTAAGGCTAGAGAGAGAAACAAAGAGATTACACGAAAATTATTTGAAGTAATTCCGAGGCTCTGGAATCGTGAGACGAATATTGACTTTAAGGAAGTTTTCGATCCGAGAAGAGTAGAACACTTTCTATGCATACATACGTAAAAGAGAAGCGAATAAAACAATTTTGGTTTTTAGCTCTACTATACTCTTCCTATTATGTGTGTTATGGCTCGGAATACGCATACAATGGTTGCGCTCATAAATGAGAATACATTAGGCACTGGTATAGCGAACACATACAGTACAGTACACATGGGTAGAGTGAGAGTGAGAGTGAGGGCTGAGACTAAGGCATCAATACTTAATTGAACAATAGATGTGCCGCCGAAACAATTTGCTGACGACATGTTCGCTCGAAAACAATCGCCGAATAAATTATGAAATCAAATCTGAATTTAATTGAAAACTAATTAACACTAAAGTATTGGACAATTCGTTCATCGATTTAGTTTATTGATTAGAAATACTTTCATTTATTGGATGACAAGAAAAAAGCAAATGTTTCGAAAATATTGTCTTTTGTTTTCGTGAAGATTAAGATTGAGAAAAGAGAGTCTTAGAAGAGAGCCTTCAGGAGACAAGTGTTGGTGTGACTGATGCCAATCTCGTGCCATATGTAATGCCAGGTCTGCCAGCCCTACAATCGTTCAATCTTTTGCCGAATTCATATCGGAATATAAGAAAATAAAATTCTAATCATTTGATTGATTGGCAAAAGAGTAAAAGTCAAACAAAACATTTTATTTGTGACATAAACTCTAATATACTTAACGAATAGAAAGTATTTTTTAAATATATAATCATTATTAGAGATATATATACATCTATATAGATATTAGGCATAAATGTTGTTAATCTGAAAATATCAAAAAAATGATTCATTAGATATGAGTTTCACTCCATTATGATTACTGTACAAACAATTTGGGCAAAATGTTGGTTATATTCAATAAGATTATTCCCGACCACCGGTTCACTGCTTTTAACGTTTATTATTCAGATTCACGGCATCGCAAATGACATACAATTTATATATTATTCTTGTTTATCATTATTGTATAAATATATATAAGTTCGTAGCTCTGTATGTCTGGATCTCTGTATTACTGTATCTCTATTTGCTATATACGTGCAGTCAGTCTCCGACTTAGAGCAAAAACAGTATTACATAACAGCAAATGTCAACACAAACACAAACAAAATTATTAATATAAGAAAATGTAGTGGTTTTGCCAACAGTAATAGCAGTCAAGTTAAACAAAACTAGAATTAATAATTCGGTTCATATAATAAGAGATAACTGAGTTGTGAAACAAGAATCAAATCAAATAGTTTAAGGAGTCATCAGTTTTTAGGATTATTATCGACTTTTTTTCGTGCAATTGGTTTAGTCTTTGTTTTGTCGATCATAAAGAAGTTGATCTGAAATAGAGATAATAATACAAAGTATTGATTGAAAGCATGAGTGAGTGGTAGCGCCAACCCAACCATCTCTTATAAGTCATATATATATGAGATGTTCGACTCAGAAGTAGAAGTATAAGTCAGAAGTATAAGAATGAGTGGAAAAGAAGAGAAAAAACACGAAACGAAAAGAAAGTCATTCGTCGTATAAGAAAAGGTCTTTTTTAGGACACTTCAGGTTAAGATTGATTATGAAAAGTGCGATTCAATGCTATATTACTGTTCGTTATTAACGTGTATTAGCGTTGAATACATTTCTGATTTATTAAATTTCAAAAATATCGTATCGTATGTATTGATATCATTATTGTAATCAAATTAATAATACAGTAATCTAATGATATTTCATCTTTTGTTAGAAATTATCTAATTATAACCATTTTGTATAAGGAATACATGGCTGAGATGTTCGACGCGTTTTTAGATTAGAAGAAAAAATTAATTCTTTTTATGAATAGATATATAATTTCTAATAAATTATAAAAACTTATATTCATATCAAACGATATATTGAAAGGCATTAATTAACACCAATTTTCACGTCATTTTCGATTGTTGTCTGAATATTAATGTCTGACAAGCATTCAAATTAGTGATTAATTAAAGTAAGAAACTTTTTCTAAATAGTCTTTTTCTCTATTTTTATATACAGTTTTGGTGAATAGAAATCATTTTTTATAGTTTTAAGAATTTAGAGTTTTGTACAAAAAATAACCTAAAATATGGCTTAAATAATAAAAATAAAATTTTTTTAATATTTATTTGAATAAATGTAATAATATATTGACTGAAAGCGATTGTAAAACTCGGAATTGAATTTTTGTACATAAAATAGGTTTATTTCAATCAAAAGAGCCAGACATTAAATAATAGGATTTAACTAAAAATCTCCTTGAGCAGAATTCGAAAAATTTCTATCAGCTAAGACTTACAAAAATAAACCAGGAACTAAAAAAATGCAATGAAAATAATTAATTAATTAAATTTAAGCTAAGTCTAATTTATAGCCAATTAAAATAACTAAATTAAGTTTAACATCAAGTTATATTTAATTAAAATTTTCATTAAATAAGCTTAAACTTGGTTGATTTGGCTAGGCGATAAAAATACCTCATATATAACACTTGAATAAATGTCTCTGGAAAAATTCCACATTTGTTTTGATCAATTCTTGATGACCTTGCACATCAAACAATAAGGGTTTCCAATAAAAAAAATCATTTTGCAGTTTTTTATCTGGATAAAATATTTTCTGTTTCAAACTGTTTCTAAATCTACAAATAATATAAAAATAAAAAAAATTCTAATAAATACGAAATTGGAAGACAAGCTGAGGATAGAGATCCCGCATCTGAAATACATACTTCTATTTAAAGCAATAATTTTATTCATTACTTATTAATTAAGTTAATCATAAAAAGAGCTCAAAACGTGATTGCGTTTTAACTCAATTAGAATAATGAGATAAAAACCGAACAATTATTTCTAAACAAACAACAAACTCATATAAATTCATTGACAAATAAAGTAGTTTTGAATTACTATTTGTTGGAAAAAAAAATTTAATACAATTTTTGAGTTTACTTTTGAAAAACCTTAAAAATCATTTCCATATCAAACAGAGGTTTAAAATAAAAACACATAAAACAAAATGAAATAACAATTGATTTAAAAACCAAACCAATAGTGATGTGAATCTCTGTTTTTCAGATATAATTGAATAAAAGGTTGAAAAAGCAAATGGAAAAACAGGCGAAGAAATGGAAATAAATTGAATTTAAACTTAATTAGAATTATGTGCTTTAGAGCGCATGAATTGCAGATTTAAGGCAATAATAATTAGTTTGAGTTAAAAATTATATATAAAGCCAACAAAAATAAAAACAAAAATATTAATAAATTCAAACTAAAACGAGTCGACAGCAACAAAAAACCAGTAAATGTATGATAGATCACATCCTTTCGAATCGATTAATGTTTTAGTTTAATTGAATACTTAGATAGAGATACAAGTGCTTTGGAAAATGTACTTTTTTCAGCAAGCACTTATTTCTTGCTATATATATTATATATATATTTGTGTTCTGTTTAATGTTTAAACCGGGGATAACGGATTTGGGAGGTATTGGCATATGAATAAAAATAAGCTAGCAACAAATTTGATGCCAACAAGATGTTCAAGTTAAGCTCGATTTCTTGTAAAACATATTTTAAAATTTTAGCTGTCTAATAATCTATAGAAAACCTTAAAATGCATTTTGCTCAATTGTTAAATCTCCAGGGTGCAAGTATTGGTAAAATTGATGTTGGTATAAATGACCTTTTCCCTAATGCCCACCACTGGTCAGCGCAGTTGTAGGCGAACGCATCGAAAAACTAGTGGCAATAAAAAGTGCTAAAAATCGTTACGATTTGTGCAATACTATTGAATCGGAGCCCTATTTCCAATTCAGAAATCGTCGCATTTTTTTGGAGTTCATTCAATCGATTTATCGCTCACTCTCTTCCTCTCATTTCCAATGATATGCCTTTCTATGACTTTCTTTAGTCGAGAAGAAAAAACGAGATTATATTTAATCGATTTCTTATATTTTCTAATTTTTTTATCTCTAGAAAATTAGAGGAATTTATAACAATTTGTGAGACGAGTGGTTGAAAAGACGGCTTAATTTCGAGCCAACAATAAGTGAGTAAAAATGATGGGATTTCGATGCTATTCGACTCATGATTACGGTTTACTAAATAGTGTCCAAATATGGTAGTCTCCAAATAAGGATGAGAAAGTGAAGTAAACAAGATAAAAATTATCTATTAATTAATAAACTGCAAACTAAGTTAATAATTAATTAATTATTCACATAATTTGTGTTTTTTATAATCAACTTTCAGCTTAGAAACTACATGAAAATATTTTGAAATTTATCAACTTGGTAATATAAAAAATAGTACCATTTTGTAAATTTATCTAAAACTAAACATATAATGCACTCTGAGTTAATCTTGATAATTTATATGTTGTATAATGTGTAATTAACAAAATTAACCCATCTATTTAAATTAAATCCAAATTAGTATTAATGCTATTAATTAATTTCATTTAAAAATCTATTTTTCAAAAATGTTAAAATCTCTAATAAATTATTTTTCGGCCGAATTTCCCGAAAAATCACACCATTTCTAACACTAATTGTTTGAAAAAAAAATCTAATCAATAAAAAAAATGCTTTCGAGCCTTCGAGTCAGGAATAGAATGAAATATTTCAACCATTAAATAACTCTCAGCTTTGATTAGATTGAATTCATAATTCCAGTCAACTCTTTGCAGATTTAATATTATGTTTAGATAAAAAAAAAGTATTCAAATTAATGAACTAATAGTTCTTTGCTTTATATTCTATTAAATTTCCAGAAAAGAGATTCACTTAATATTAGAGATATTCCAACAAAAAGAGAGAACATTATTAAAAGAAAATATAAATGAAATATAAAAATAAATTACATATTCGTGTAATAGTGCAGGAAATGACACAATGCTAACTAATGAATAGTAATGAGCATGGTACATTTCGGTAATAACACACTAAATGTACTTTAAAATATGTACTTTTAAAATTGAATTTTTTTTGCTAGATAAATAAATTCAAATAATACTTATCTTATCAGTTTAGGCAAAAATGTTCATATTAAAAAAATTGTTATTTTAATTGGTTTTGCTATTTAACAGAAGTATTTAAAAAATGCTCTCATTTTGACCCAGATCACACTTAGTGAGAACTATAGAAAGTACTTACCGTTAAAAAAAAGTCGTGTCAACTGGCATGATCAAATGCTCTAGGCCATTGTCAAAATTGATCAAGCAGTACTAATGTTCAATCCGCTCACAAGCTAAACCTTTCTACCATTAAGTCAAAAATTTAAGTGGTTAAGTTCTGAAACATTAAGTCTTGCTTATTGTACTTACATCATAAAAATTTTATAGTTGTCTCAAATTATTAAAACAAGTCATTCAGAATAAACTAAATAATAAAACTTCAATTCCAGAGTAAAAATACAATCAAACTAATTTTAAAAGTGTTGCTAGATCATATTTCTTTAATTAACTTTAACAACATAAAAAATATTTAAACTCAGATCAATGACTGGATACTTATTAGTCCTCTGCTCTACTTAATAATGAATGTACGAAATAATTAGTAATTTTTGTGTTTTTTATATATCAAAGACATAATTAAATCTTATGCAGAGATGTTGCCAATAATTATCAAATATGACGCTGAGTTCATAATTACTAAGAAAAAAATAGTTAACAATAATTAGAAAAATAAATTAACGAATAAATTACAGATAAGTGTCTCATCTATTAGATAGATATGTGTAAGTGAGTGAGAGTGAGTGAGAGAGTGAGAGCGAGAAAGCAGGAGAGAGTGAGTGAGAGCAGGAGAGAGTGAGTGAGAGCAGGGGAGAGAGAGCAGGGAGAGGGAAAGCGAGGAATAGAGAATAGATACGAAACACCAGTTGTGTTGTAAAGTCAAGGATCGATGTAATGCAGAGAAGTAGCCTTTCAGTTGAAATGGAAAGAGATAGCGAATTATATAATAGTATTTTTGAATACGAATTCATAGTATTGAACGAATGGAAAACGTGACCCAAATTTCGCTATTAGTTTAGCGATGTTTAAAAACTGCGCTTCCATTTCCACACTATAACCGATTTTATGAATAAAAATTTAGTGCAAATGCAATCAATTTTAATAATTCATATGAAAATTATTGTATAGAGACTTGGCCAAAGTCAACAATCAACTAGTCTTTCCTGTTTTCACAGTTCAGTTCAGTTTGCTTTTCGGTTCAATTTTTCTTTTGGCTCTTAGATCAGAATTCTTATACATTTTAATATTGTTTTTGTTTTATTCGGTTTGACAAACGTTTTAGAGTCGGGTAACCAAGGGAAGTGATATATCCATGTTAAACTCTAATAGATCCCTTTAACAAGTTGGTATAAAAATTAATAATTTATATTCATTTAAGCAATAGTCTTTTTTAGCTTAATAAATTCTGACTAAATTATAAATTTTTTAATCTAAGAGTTTTGTAAAAAATAGCAATGTTAGTTGTTAGCCAAGTTAGCCCTTCCTAAATAACAGAAGCGTAGCTATTCCTGATTGTAAAGTGAGCGAGAAATGTGACAAGCACACAAAGAGTGAGAGAAAGCTGATGTGAGAATTGACAGCTTTTTTTCTCACTATAAAACTAACTTAAATTCACAGATATGTAAATTAAGATAAATTGGAAAATATAATACATTACAGGTTTGGGAAGACAAGACGAAGAGTTAGAGTAAATAAAAATATATGAATATATGGTTTAAAATGGACGATAGGATTGATATTAGATGTTATTTTCGAAAAAATTTTAATATGTTTTTTTGTATTATTTTGAAAGCTTTTAAAAACATTTTTCTTTTTGTATTTCATATCTATATTTTTGAGCCTAATCTAAAAAAGAGGTTTTTTAAGTGATTGTTGTTTTTTTGTTTAGTTTTATACGTTTAATGAATATAAAAATAATTTTTATGCGTTTTCGAGCATTAATTGTTGCGATAGCGAGTGAACCAAATGCTTAAGTAGTGCTAAATTTGAATAACAACTAATGCCTAATAAAAATTTGAACTAAAATTAGTTATTTAAATGAATTAATAAAATTATTATTTTGTTTGGCTGTAATTTCAATTAGGAATTCAAAAAAATGTTCGTTAAATAACATAATTTTCTATTTGTTTTTCTTATTTTTCAAAATATTTTTGATTAAATTGAGTTTTTTTTCCTGAATACAAACGTCAAGTCATAAACGAAAAGCATTTCATTTTCTCTCCAATTCCGGTTCAGTAGTTTCGAAAATAGAGAAAAATATAGAAAAATAAATATAAATAACAAATCAGTCAATGGTTAGAATCCAGAATAAGAAAATAAAAAGAAAAAACTTTAATTCAATTCATTCAGTCGAGAGAAAAGTTTCCCCAAAAAAGTTATTATAAATTCATTCAAAAATAAGTTTCATTTCATTTACAGCTGAAAACCCCAATTGTCTGATGAATCAAATAAACAGATTTATTAAAAGCAAAATAAAAAGTAATAATAATTCAAAAAAAGTAAAAAATAATGGAATGAATGGCAAACATCATAAGCAGAAACTAAATCAAAAACAGAGTCATTAGAAAACATCTCAATAATAGAGTTCTGCACTGAAATGAAAGCAATTTTAACGAAATATTAAATAAAAATAATGTATAGATAATAATGATTCGCATTTAATATAAAAAAGAGTTTTGCAATCGATTCTGATTTGTTGGGACAACACATGAGTGCATTCGCTGATTATTGCGTAAATGTGGCGAACATTCAGTGTTTTCGACTCACTCTCATAGCAGCGAAAATCTGCACAAAAGAGATTTCGGATGAGTTATAAACTGAGTAATACATCATAAAAAATAGACAGAGTTTCACAATATTGTCTCAACACTACTATTAAGCGCAAAAATATTTTTTTTCTTTTTTTTTGCTTCACTTATATAAGTTATAGCAAACTCTCATTTACTGAAAGCATTCATTTTCTCGCGAATACACATAAATAATAGACATAAAAACAATCGCAAGAAAATCCAAATCATTTTCCACACTATCCCTAAAATGGGTTTTTCTCAAAAAAAATTTACTGAAAAACTTTCAGCAGTTTTAAGAGAAAAAAAATATTTAAAGAAAATAAATACAAATCTCGAATTGAAGTGAAGAAAAAAACTAAAAAAATAAAGAGGATTTCTTTGGAGATGTTTTCGGGTTTGTTTAGTATTCAAATCGAGTCAATGAATGGATCGGACGTCGGATGCGGTGAATGCAATGTTTGTTTGAGTGCAGATTCAATATAACTGTCGCATCAATTATAGCTATTTTTTTTGTTTGTTTATTGTGTATAGAATTGAATTTTTATTTATTTAATTATTTTAATTGTTTTTTTATTCAATCAAATTAATCGAATCACTTGAACCAAACTCATTGACCAAAAGTGTTCAATAGAGCTGAAGAGGTAGTGGCGAAGAGTAGTGCGGAATATCATTTGATAAGCACTTGAGCCCAAAGTCTTTTGGGGAAAGTTTAGCGCAATTCTCAATATAAAAAATACACATCAGTTGCTCTGCACTCCTGATTGTTTCTACTATTAAATTAATATAATAAACAACAACAAAAGTTCAACAGATATACGGATATAATATCAAAGATTCAATTAACAAAAAACATTTATTTACATTATTTTTTCTAAACTTTTCCACTATTTTCCCCAAAACTAATGCAGTTTTGAGACTCCAAATCCAATTCTCTATTTTTATGTTCGGAGTAAATCAAAAAACATAACAAAAATAAAACATTAATTTAATTAAAACAAAGTTCAAAAAAAACTTTAGAAAAGCTTAAAACAGGATGTCGGAACTTATTTTTTATAATTAAATAATTTAATAATGATATTCTCACAATGTTATGTGATTTATTCAATAACATTTGAAATAAAAATTATTCTTCTAACTATAAACAATAATGCACTAGGCTACATTTTGTTTTCAAACTTTAAACTTAAATTACAGACAAACTATATGAGATATTTTAATTATTATTTTACTAATACATACATATATTAAAGTAGAATTAATAATTCAATGAAATGTTTATATAAACAATTTTTTTGTGACGGGAAATGATGTTTTAAAAATATAAACATGATTTTTATATTATTAGCAAAGAAAACCCAAAGTCAATGGGGGGTTTATTTATAAGCTGTGTTTGTCTAGTACAGTTTAGTAAAATAAAACTTTTGGGTTTGCTTTGCTAATACTATAAAAATTCTGTTTATATTTTTTAAATACCATTTTCCGTTATAAGAAAATAGTTTATATAAATATTTTATTAAATTATTAATTCTACTTCAATAAATGCATGTGATAGCAAAAAAATAATTAAAATATCTCATTTAGTTAGTCTGTAATATGAATGTGAAATTTATAAACTGTAAGAAGATATTGTATTTTTTAATCATGCATGGCTTTTTAAATAATAAATTTATAAAAATATTTTCTGCTTAATCTACTATTATATTATAAGAATTAATCTTGATTAAAATTATTTTTAAAAATAAACATATTTTGCAAACTTCCGACACCCTCTTTATTATCAGAAAATATTTTTCGCTTTAAATTGAAGCAAAAATTGGTTTATTTGTGTCAAAACTTTCAAATTAAATTCCAAACCGATTCCGACACAAAAGGTAATGTTTAGCGCAATTTATATGGATATGGAATGAAGTTTAATGAACACCGAATTGCTTCAACAAAAATGTGTTGAATGCCATTCATTGTGATTATAAGAGATATAATTCTGTTGACAATAAATGTGATAAATGAGTGGAATATAGAATCGAATTAAATGCCAATAATACCGAAACAGATACCGAAGTTCGGTCACAAAACTGAGAGAAAAAATATTTGGTCTAAATGTCTCGGATTTGTGTGGCAACGGATCGCGAGTTTATGTATTGATTTCGTGCGGAATGTGTGCTTCGAATTAGTTAATCCCAAATGGTTTCGATGTCAAAGACAAATAGAAGCAAAAAAATTCTAATTAAGTACATAAAAGCAAGAACTGACTCCAAAGAGCACACACGACGTGTTCGATAAATGGAAACCAGAAATTCGTACAAAAATTTTTAGCTTTCATTTCAAACCAAAAACTTTTATTCGGCTTTTTGTGGCCAATCGATAGCATTAGAATCGAAATCAATGTTAGATAAGAGACAAAAAAAGTCGAGTCGTAAAGTCAGTCTCAAAAATAATTGAACCGATAAATCGAATTATATCAGAATATTCTTCATTCAATAAATTTGTTTCTCTACACTAGATTCTGAAAAATTGTTAGCAATTTATTGATTCGACTGTTTTTAAAAAATATAAATGTGAGAACTCATCGCTTGAGGATTAATAGAAAAATTGTGCCCAAAATGCAAGCCTTAAATGGTATGTCGTTTCGAGAATTGAATTCTTATCGATTCCGATAACCCAATCGATAAATATTTAACAAAGTTTTTGCTTTTAACGACACAATTCATATATGATATTACAATAAATTGCTTTTTCCAATAGAAGATGAATTAAATATGAATTTTTCATCAAACTATAAATTCTACAATTGAGTCAATACCAAATGAAAAAAATGCTTTGTTTTTGTAAAGAATATTCTGTTTGGTCACCAAAACGCCTTTATTCGAATCAATTTTAAAAGTAAACAGAGACTTTTTTACTACAGACTTTTCTCCGAATAAATTTTGCGTTAAATATAAATTTTCAAAATATCTATTATTTATAAATTTAAGCGAAAAAAATGCGGAAAAACCAAAAATAAATATAAAAAGAAGTTGAGCTAAAACTTATTGAATTTGTGATTAAGTGTCAAATTCAATAGAATCTCAAACATTTAGATTGAATTCTGATTAAAATAACATTAATCGTCAAATAGATAGAAAAAAGAGGACAAAAATTCCAATCAAAAAACAAATTAATTATCTAAACTAGACTAACAAACAATATAAAGAGTTTAGACTTTAAATTCTGAGCAAGCTAATATCATAACCACACTCCTAACCTTTCAATAAAAGATTATTACGAAATTTCTCCGAGTTAAAATATATTTGACTATCAATATAAATATCAATTTATACTAGCTACATAAAAAACCATACGCCTTATCAGAACACTCGGAGGTCAGTTAGCTTTTAGTACATAATTCAGTTGCATTTTATCTGTACGTTTGAAACTTTGAAAGTATCAAGACAACATTTTTTTCAATCAACTTCGAAATAAAATCCTTTAAATATATAAATATATTTGAATCGAATCGATACGATATATCCGAATCGGCTGACCCTATCTGATCCAGTCATGGTTTGCTATAAAAGAGTTGCTATAATAGGTGTTGAACTGTATTATATCGACTATTATAGAAATTTCGCCAAAATTGTGAAGTGAAGCGCAGTTTTAGATGAACTGAGTTTAACTGTGACTACAATATGGAAAAAACTAATCGATAATTCTCTCAATAAAGAACATCCGATGAGTTTTTACCTTAAATTCTTGAAATCGCTTCGAGTTATTTGGATTGAAATGTATTTCGTATTCAAAACAGATTTCACCCAAATATATATACATCGATATTAATTCAAATAATTGAATAAAAGATTTTTACTCAAATTTAAATAAAATTCTTCTTTTGCTAGTTTTTTCTCAAATATATTATTGAATTTATGTATAAATTCTTTAATTAGATTTAAATTTCGGATAAATTACAATAGAATATCAATAAAGTATAAAAATATAAATCATTTAAAAATTCAATTTAATGTAACAAAAAAATTCATATAATTTTCAAATAATGTAAAACTTATTTAATATTTCATAAAAATAAAAAACATTTTTTTCAGAATAATTAAATGGAAAAAAAATTTAATACAAATACAAATTAAGCCAAAAGAAAATTTGATTGATAGCCAACAAAAAAGAGTAAAATTAAATTTAAAAAATAATTTTTATTAACATAACATTAATAATGTATAACAAAAGAAGAGAAACGCGAATAAAAAGCAAATATTATTGCATTTATGGGAGAAAATCAAGAGAAGTATACTGTATATACAAATGGCTATAAAAGTATATAAAAATATATTTATAGATATAAACAAAAAACGAATAGAAAAAAGAGAAAATGAATTATAAATGAATGAAAAAAAAAGTTACTTTTCCTAAACTATTCAAAACGAATTGATGAATAAATTGTTTATTTATTTCAATTTTCAGACCAATCGACTCAAAACAACTAAACAAATAAAATGAGCAAAAAGTTTGAGTCGAGTCGTGTGTCGATCCGTGCAATTCGTATGGAAAGCATTGGTAAACAAGTGTTTGCGTTCTGTTTAATAAACGAAAAAAATTTTGAACATAAAAGACAAGTCGATGTGTCTTATGTGCGATAAAAAACTTGTTGTCAAAAAAATAATAGCAAATAGAATATACAGGCATTCAGTGATAAATTAGATTCGGGTATTCGACGCGTTATTCCTATCCAAACAGTTTCACATAAAACCAACTGAGCCGGAGATAAACTGGTGTTTGGCAGTCAGTCCCAGCTCTACCCCAATATAGCCATTCTGTACAGTCATTCACTAACCGTTCGACACAAATCTGATGAATATTGAAAACAAAACAAAAAACAATAAAACAAATAAAACGCACACTTCGACTGAATAATAAGAATAATAATAATTGAGATCTACAGTAGAGCTTTGACTTTACAATATATAGCATATCTAACGTATATAACAATTAGATATATAAATACAGTACAAGCTGGTACATTTATTGACTAAATGTTTAGTCCAAAAATAACAAATGCGTTCGGATGAAAATAGCAAGATTAAAGGACTAGTTTCGTATCAACAAACAAATAAAAGACCAGTCTCATACAATAATCTCAACAATATATTTTCATCTTCCTTAGATAATCATCATAATTTGTGTCTATTTATTAAATACATAAACTCTATTTTAAAAAACACATTTGCTATAACTGTTACTGGCACAATTAAATCGAATTAATCCAATTTATTATCTAATAATGAAAATATTTTATAATTCAATGCAACAATTGATGAAAACATTAAAACAAAGAGAAAAAAGGTTTAACAAGACAAATATATTTAATAAAAATATATATATTGTTTTAATATTAGACAAATATATTATTTTAATTTCGAAATTGGAGTTAGTATTTGGAAAAATGATTGCAAAAACTGTTGGTTACGGTTGAGAACCAAAAAACTCATTTCCATTCATACCAATCAGCGCTCTATTCAATAGCAATACTCAATCGTAAAAATGCATATTTCGAGTCAAGCCATCCATTCAAATGACGAAAATCAGAATTTTATTCGCATTCAGAAAATTATATTAAAAACTCATTAATTCTATTATCAGTTGATCACTAATCGGAAGCCAAAGCAGTGATGAGTTAAGTCATACATAGGCTATGACTTCCAATTTCTATTAGAGATGCGATGAATAAAACATTAAATTTTCGAATTTCAATGCATTTTAAAGTTCAAACACAAGAGAAAAACGTCTGAAAACAGCTGTAATATAAAGAATTCTAATGACATTTTGGCGAAATAAATGTATTCTGGAATTAAATATGCAAATGTATAGCAAAAATATGAGCTATTGTACTAAAAAACAAAAATGCCTACAAATGATTGAGCGCTCCTTTATTCAAATTTTTCGAAAATTATTTTCTAATCAACTCTTAAAAGTGTAAAAAACACAAATTCATGAAAAAGTCATTAAAATTTAATCAACTTTTCGAGAAAAATGTTTCGATTAAATGGCCTTTTCTTCGCCAAAATCGCTGAATAATTGGTTCTTAAGAAACGGCGGATATATATACTCCGATA
Source organism: Belba bartosi (assembly GCA_034693685.1). NCBI lineage: Eukaryota > Metazoa > Arthropoda > Arachnida > Sarcoptiformes > Damaeidae > Belba > Belba bartosi. The sequence continues at coordinate 8,693 of JAQFXP010000017.1, read as the reverse complement.
TGAGGGTCGAAACGATGAATAAATGCTTTTTAGGAATTTGAGGCTAAGTTTAACCATATTTTTGGACATTATATTAAATAAATATTGTTATGAATTGATGTAATAATTTCTCTCTTCTCTAAACACATTTCTTCAGCCATTTATAGATTTTTCTGTTTCTCAATGTTATAGAACTCAGAACTCTCTCAACGATTGGCTTTCATTTTGAACTGAATTCTCGCGGATTTGAAACATTGACTTAGATTTCAAACAATATTCTATAATATTGTTAATAAGTCAGTGAAATAGAAATGTTGTACAGAATCGATGTTCTGCTCGAAAGCTAATGGAGTGTTCGGTCGACATTACGACAGTTTTGTGTTTTACTAACGTTTATGTCGTTTATTGCAGAACTAGAATACTGTAATAATAATTATTATTTTTATTTTCATTTCCACTTCAATTGCTATCTTAAAAATTAAAATAAAGTTTTGCTTTAAATTTAATGATATATTATATTATATATCAGTGAAAAAAACCCCAAAATATCAAACAAAAAGCTCAAAAATCATTACAAAAAACCAATTTCGTCCCAAACTGTCTGTTTAGTGAAATTCTTAACGTTTCGGAAATATTTCGATTTCCGTTTCGGACATAAACTCCATTATTAAGACTTTTGTCTTACGGAACAAAAATATTTTTCTCCACTTCTTATGATTCAGTTTAAGATCGATTGTCTTAACTTTTAATGAAATACGATTTGTATAGCAAACAATGCGCTGAAAAATATATGAAAAAAATAAATAAAATACTTCTGAATGTAAACAGAAATTTAATATGAATTGGAAATACGATGAAAGCGATGACGCGATCATCAAAACTGAGCTCAAATTCGATAAATTTAGTAAAAATACTTTTTTTACATCAAATATCAAATCAAAACACAGAAAATATTCGCTCAAAAAAACATATTTCAATAGAAGAGCCGATTCTATGGCAGACTAACTCATTACAGAAAGGAATGCATTTATATAACCGTAAAAAATAATAGAAATTCTATTCATTTTAATTTATTAATTCCTATTTTCTCTGCGAGAAAAACACATTAAATAATAATTTTGAACAAAAATTCTTTCAAAACGAGAAAATCGATCGCGAATTAGAAACTGAATGTCAAACGTATTAAATGAACACAAAATTCTGAAATTAATTTAGTTTTTTATTTCAAAAAAAATTAAGATAAGAGTATAGACGAGAAACTGTTTGTTCGGAGAGATTGGGAAAGATTTGGCTGTTTTTCAGTGCCGAACAAAACTGAGTAAATCTTTTTATATATAAATCTATTTCGTGTTTGAATTATATCTAAATTAATTGAATTTCGCTCTTATTTTGTAGATAAGGCAAAAATTCGTTTTTCTTATATATCTATAATATCGTTTGCCTGTCTTACATCGATTGGTAAAGTCTACCTTGCTAATATGTTTTTCACCAATCTACAATCTACAAACTCTTTTAACAATTATTTTTAAATTCTTAAATCTATTCTTAAAAATTCATTTAAAATAACAAAAAAATAATAATTTTTATTTAGAAATTCTAATTGAAAATAGTTTTGGAGAAATTTTAATCTTATTTTCACAAAAATAGTTAAATGTTTTTATTATATAATATCTTAAATACAAAAATTTCGCAGAAATATGTTAAATAATTTAAATCCGGTTTTAACTCAAAATTTAGTTAAAGTTTAGGAAAATATTCAGCATTTGTTAAATAATTTTGGTATACAGTAATACAAATTTGTATTTGTTTTAAGTTTAAACAAATAAAACATCTGTTAGACCAAACGTATATTAGCATGGTGCACTTTTCCGGTTGGAATAACTTTCTTGATAACATTTAAAGCATTTTAATGAACAAAATTGTAATAAAAATATTTTTCAAAATTATTGTTTATTTAAATAGATTTAAACTAAAAGTTTGGCTTAATTTCAGTTATTGTTTAAATACTGTTATTATAATAATTCAAAAAAGAGAAAGAATTTTTGATAATTAATAGTCTGTTCTCATGAAATGCATTGAGAGACATGGCTTACATTAGACGACTCGGGACTTGCATTTGAATATTTTAAAGACAGTTTTGAATAACAAATTTCTGACCTCATCTCAAAACCGAATTTAATGCAAAACAAATCAATTGTTATTTGCATTTTAGGTTTTTTATACCATTTGTCAGTTTATTTTTATGCAGATTTAATCCGATTATCAGAAGTCAATTGAATCCAAACCACTTTAAAGTCAATTCAAAAAAATTATATAAAATACAAAACAAATCGGAAAAAAATTCTTATGATTTTCAGACTTAAATTAAGCTTGTTCAAGCACACTTAACTAGTATCCAAAAATAATATAAGCCATCTTGCTACAAACATCACTCGAGACGCTCAATGAGAACGGGTAGTGAAAGTAAAAGTTTAAAAAAATATTTTTTTGCTTAATAATGAAAAGAATTGCACGAAAAGCGGTGAAAAATGTATGTGTTATGAGAAAAAGCGGTGAAATCAATAACCAAATGTCAAGTTTTCGCTTAACAGTTCAATCAATTAAATTGATTTTCTCAATGAATATATCATAGCATTGGCTCTAATCGATTAAATTGAACGATAATTCGATTTGTATTATGTCTTCAACTCATTGTTCGCATTATATTTATCGCTTTAATTATATTAATAATAATAATAATAATAATAACACTAAAGACGGATAGAAAAGCAAAGAACACAATGTATTAAAAGTTATTAATTATAGAACAGATCAATAAAACTGCGAAAAAAATACAAAGAATAGGAAAGCGAAAGGAATTTACAAATAATGAAAATTTCGAAATAGAAAAAACGCTTTTTTTAGTTAAGAGAAAATTCAATTAATCGCTTGATTGAGAAAATCAAGAATTCGTTCCAGAGTTGGAATGTAGAGGAGAATCGACTCGAATGTAATAAAAACAACAATTTATCAATAATTTGTATATTAAACAGCATTTGTTTCGGTTCAGTTGGTTTTGTTACAAAAATATTGATAAACTAAACAATTATTATAAATACAGTCGAGAGTACAGTACAGAGCACTCTCGGCCACTTTAGAGGACTGGTCTCGATTGTTTTTCTTATTCAAAAAATATATATAAACAACAAATATCTAACTAGATCCTTTTAATCTGTAATACAAGCACCTGTATGTATGGAATTTTCCGATTGTTGTTCAAGTTTCATCTCTTTCAATTTAAACATACCTGGCCAGACTTTATTGATTTAGAGTTAATTTTCTTGGAATAGTTATTAAATTGTCTAGCTAGAAATCTTACCATCTCCTTAACTCTAGTTTATTCAGGTAAACAAGCTCAATTTAGCTGTTAAAATACATGTTAAGATTTATATATGCAAATAAATCATTATATATAAAATTCGAAAAATCTATCAAGCAACATATAAATATACTGTAATCTAATATAAAGGTACACTCTTTCCGCAACTGTATGACAATAACAATATATTTAAAAAACTAAAACTTTTTCCAACTATTAAACAATAGATCAAAACAGAAGCGAAATAAATGACAAAATTTTTCGTAAAATTCAGAATTTCAAAACTAATTTAGCAGAAAACAGATGCGCAACTACATTTTTTATATAATATTCTCTATCATATCTATAAAATTTTTAATAAAAAAACAAATTTCATAAAAAAACAAATATATTAAATATTTTCATCAAAACAAAAACATAATTAAAATATAAAATATATTAAATTAAATTGAAATTCAAATAAAAATCTTATAATCGAAATCAGTTTTACAGAAGAAAAAAAAATAAAATAAATATCAAAATCAAACAAATAAACGAATGAATAATATATTTTTAAAAAAATCAAAAATAAAATATAACTTATTTGACATTAAGTGAGATAAGGAATAATGTGTTGAAAAATTATTATTTGATTTATCATTAGTATTATTCGGGAACAGAAAAAAATCAGTCATTTCATTGCTATCAGTGCCTAATATATTATATTTGGATATCTATTCACTGATTATTTGGTTCAAAAATATTTATTTCATCATTAGTTTAACACTATTTTTATTACACAACTGATTAGCTCGAAATCAAGAACTCAAGTCTGAAAACGGGGTATAAATAAAATTATGCCTAAACTATGCACACAATTGAAAGTTCATATATTTGTAACAAAAATAATTATTAATAGTTTTTTGTCTTTAAGAACATATGTCTTTGTGTTCGTAACAGATGTATAAAAATTTTTGTGTAATTATTATCCAAAAAATTTCTATTTTTTTTCCAAATACTGTTGCCATACGTTTCAGGCGAATAGACTGACGGTAGGGCACAGATGAGGAGACTTTAGGATCAGACTTTGCATTCAATCAATCAATATATAAGTGTTTGGACTCATCTCTCAGTTTTATATATTAACTATTCTATTGATTAGATTGTAATTTGTAAGCAATCCATAAATTGGTCGAAAAAAATCAATTTAAAAATTATATATAATTTTCAATTAAGCAAATAAATCGAAAAATAAACCCAAAAACCAATTAATATTATGTCAAAAATTGTGAAATAATTAATAAATTTAAAAAATTAACAAAAACTAAAAGTTTTCGACAAAAGTTAAGACAAAAACTCTCAAAAATATGAATTAAATTAATTTAAAAAACGAATAAATCGTTAAAAATAGTTAAAAAATAGATTTCAAAATCAAATAAGAATTGAATGAAAGAACAAATGAGTGGTAAGAGTAAAGAGGGAGTAATGGCTTACTTTGGCCACTTGGAAGTGCTCGGACTTAAGAGTCTCGTCGACCTCGGGGTCGGACTTAGAGCCCGACGGCTGACTGACTGTCGACCGCAAGCCGTCAAACATTCCGCGGAAAAAACCCGAAGACTTCTTCACTTCCGACTTCTTCATTGTTCTGGTCTTTAGATTCTGTTCTCTTCAGACAAACAGAAGAACTAAACAATCGATTCGTAAAACAAAACTCGATTTGAATCGGAAAACGAGTCAACAAAACAATTCAAAGTTTCGATTCGTTTCAAAAGATTATCATTTTATTAGTCAATCAACTGATGAATGGAAACAGTCTTCGATTGAGAGAACAATAGTGAGGAAACGGTGGCAATGGTTGCGCCCAATAGTTCCCAATTGTAAGCTATGAATGAATCGAATCAATAATTAGTCAAAACATCTGATTCAGTGCTCTTCTCTCTGTCCTCTAATTAACAGCCATTTTGTCGGCTCTGGTCTCGACTGTTCGGATCAGTTGAGCGCCGATTGGTTTCGGTTGTCGACTGAGTTTCGTCTTCACATCAAAACTGAGGCGAAGACTGTCTTCACTGTTGGTTCACAACAACACAAATAGAGTCTACTCTTGAGTGACGACCAGAGAGTCTATCGCTTGTAAACAGGCGTTCGTACTATCGCTACAAACACTACAAACGCTACTAATAGTGCAAACGCTTTCGGTTCACACATTCAATGCAAACATCGCTTTCAATACTTTCAATGCTTTCATTCATTTTGTTTTATTTTCACCGATTACTTCATTAATGATTTCCAATTTATTATTTCATTTTTTTCCTTATTATCTCATTTTTGGTTTTGTTTTTATGTTTTGTTTTGTTTATTATTATTTTTGATTAACCGAAAACTTGAAATTTAGTTTTTATTCATTCATATAAAACGTTTATTATTAGTTAGTTTTTATTTCTGGTTTGTATTTCAGACACTTTTAATATAAATCTGAAATATTTTTTTATTACATTTTTAAAATCTCTAATTCAATACAAATGTCGATATTTAGATAAATAGATGAATTGCACAAAAATTCAAATCTACAAAATATTCAATAGATAACAAGAGAATACAATATAATTGAGTAAAAAACATAAATTATGGCAAACATAACAATAATCTATTCATTAAATCGTTGACCCAAAGGAAATACACAACAAATTCTTTTGATATCATTTGGAAATAAATCCAAAAATGGGATAAAAAAAGTTGAATTTCAACTAATTTTGTGCTCTATTTTGATTAAAACCTAAAGGATATTAAGTGAAATCTGATTAAAAATATGTCAATGCTCCAAGTGAGCTTGATCCAATACTAAATTATGTTAAAATATATGCTAGAAATACATGCGGCCATCTGGTGGTCATACTGTCAATGCGTTAATCGATTTATTTACAGAATATTCTGTAAGAATATCTAAATGATTAATGCATTCAATTTTTTTTAATTAATTAATAAAAAGTTAATTTAAGTCCAGAATTTGTTAGAAATATTAATTCGTAATATATTTTATTATTATTATTTCTCAAAAAACGTAACAAATTTGTAAACTATATCATAAAAACTGATCGATATTTACATTTTGATTAATTTTTAATTATTTAATCGTTAAGCGTATAACACGAAAGCATAGAAAAAGGTTTTTGTTTTTGTATTTTTTAATTAATAATTCTAAAAATTAGTTTCTTGTGAGACATATAAAAAATTATAGAATTTTTATTCACAAAAATAGTTATTTTCGTTGTCTTAGAGCTGCAAAAAAGAGATTTTTGTTTTGTTTTTAAAAGAAATGTTAATTTATTCGATGAATATTTTTTTCTCAATAATATTATTTTTCGGATAATTTTTTTTGTGTTTAAAAAACGATTTTTTGATTAAAAACGTGTTTTTAATGCAAAGCGTGAAATGTATTCAATAAACAATTTGATGATTTTTGGTGTTGTTTGGCGGTAAGCGAACCAACAGTTTATTATTTATTTCGGCCATAGATTCCGATTCTCTCACACTATCCGAATCGATGGAAGACTTTGTATTATTCGGCGCCGGTCTGGTAGAGCCGCCCCCTGTAAATATCCTTATGATTTCCAGCCAGATCAGTTTACCAATTGATTCCTTTGGGCAATAAATTAAATTAAATTAAATTATTCATTTAAAAATAATTTTAAGCTATGCATCTAGTTATTTTTGTTAAAAACTACCTATCAATTAATGCAAAGCTCAAACATCAAGCGATAAATTATTAATCAATTAGTTGTTAGTAATTCCAAATCAAACTGCAGTTTCAAGTCTGATATGAATTTCTTCAAACTTAACAAAACCATTCATATGATTCGTTCCTCTCTTTTCTTTTCGCCGACTTTTCTATTTGTTAGTAAAAATAGTTAATTAAATATTAATTAGTAAATATTGTTTATTAAATTATTTACAAATTTATGTTAATATATTAATTAAGTTTTAATTATTTAATACTTATTAACATAAACGCCAAGAATATAATTATTAAAATATTTACTGTATAGCAGCAAAAGTCTGTTTTTATATAAATGGTTCATAAAATTCATTATAATTTCATAAATAATTAATAATTATTAAATTTTAAAACCAAAATACAATGATTTTTTAAAATTGTTGTGTGCCTTTAGGAGTATTTTGCTCAATTATTTTTAGTTATTGATAATAATAAATATTTACTATAAAAGATTAAAAATTTAAAGTTTCGCATTTTATCTTATTGACCTATCATAATTTTTTCAAGTTTAATGCTTTTAATTAATAATATTGAATTAATTAACAAATTGTAGATAAGCTTGCAATATTTTATTAAAGTAATTTATATTTGCTCCTTAAATTGGAATGCTAGCGTGTATAACTTATTAACACTATTTATTAATATATCTTTAGTTTGTTTGTATGTTTGTAGTGAACGAACCGATTGCGAAATAACGGCTTTATAATTGAAATCAAACAATGCTTTCAAAGCAACGACAAAAATAATAGATTTTATTAACAGTTTTGTCATTGCATTGAAAGCATTGTTTGATATCAACATTAAAGCCGTTATTTCAAAATTGGATTGAATTGAATTGAATTGGATTGGATTTAGGTGAGTGGGTGAGAGAGAGAGAGAGATAGAGAGAGAGAGAGAGAGAGTGAGCAGGGGAGAGAGAGAGAGAGAGAGAGAAAGAAAGAGAGAGTGATTATAAACACGTGTTTTATATAATTTATTTTATTTTATATTAAAGAGAAAGAGAAGTCAAGAGAGAGCACAAGAGAGAGCACAAGAGACAACACAAGAGAGAGAGAGCACAAGAGAGAGAGAACAGAAGAGATAGAGAGAGAGAGAGAGCACAAGAGTGAGTAAGAGAGAGCACAAGAGTGAGTAAGAGAGAGCACAAGAGAGAGAGAGGGAGAGAGAGCAGGAGAGAGAGCACATGAGAGAGAGAACAGAAGAGATAGAGAGAGAGGAAGGGAGAGAGAGCAGGAGAGAGAGCACATGAGAGAGCAGGAGAGAGAGCACATGAGAGAGAACAGAAGAGATAGAGAAAGAGAGAGGGAGGGAGAGAGAGGGAGAGAGAGCAGGAGAGAGAGCACATGAGAGAGCACAAGAGAGATAGAGAAATAGAGAGGGAGAGAGAGAGAGAGGGAGAGAGAGCAGGAGAGAGAGCACATGAGAGAGCACAAGAGAGATAGAGAAAGAGAGAGAGAGTGTGAGAGAGAGGGAGAGAGAGCAGGAGAGAGAGCACATGAGAGAGCACAAGAGAGATAGAGAAATAGAGAGAGAGAGAGAGAGAGAGGGAGAGCAGGAGAGAGAGCACATGAGAGAGCACAAGAGAGATAGAGAAAGAGAGAGGGA
>JAQFXP010000016.1:0-77357 GCA_034693685.1 Belba bartosi | reverse complement strand
CTACAGTTTACTTTAATAAACTAATTTACAAGTTTAATTCATTAAATGAGTTTAGTTTTCAAACTTATTGTAATTGCAATTAATTTAATACAAATATTAAACTTTGTATTACTAATGCTAAACTGTAAAATTAAAAAATATCAAGATAACAGAATACAATAATTTAAAAATTTAATATTTTAAAAGTATGTTTAAATGTTAATTAACAGATGTGGCTACATCTCATAGTTCAGAGTTGATTAACATTTTAACTGTTTACTAAACATACAAAAACAGTGTATCTTTTTGTATGCCTTTGCAGATATATTGTTTTTATATGTTTAACAAATGGCATAAAAGCTAACAAACAATTTGATTTCGCATCTTTTGGCCATTTGTGTTATATAAAATAATATTTTTGAAAATTAACCACAATTAAATAAGTTTTAAAAGTAACATTATTTGACAAATTAGACTTGTGCAAATTAGTTGATTAAAATGTTCTTTTTGGTTGTATTGATATATCAGTGGTTGGCACCAAAAAAATTATTTTTTACTGTAAATAAATTAATAATTCAAATATAATAATTAAAAATTATATTTGCATTTAGTTTAAATTGTTAAATAGTCTTAAATTGTTTAATTAAAACTTTTAAAATATTTTTTATTTATACACTAGTTTAAAATAATTAACTTCAATTAACTTAATTAATTTAAGTTATTTAACTTGTAATCTAGATTTGAAAACACATTAAAGTATAAATTTATTTGTAATTTTAAAATGATAATTTAATAATTCAATCAGTTTATAACTTATTGCAAATTTATATAAAACTAAAACTTGACTTGATTAAAATTTTTCTAATGTTATTCAGCTAAACTGAAAATAATGCATTGAAATAATAGATCCAGGCTAAATAACCACATGTGCCAAGATTAAGCTGAAAAATGTGTTTGAGGTTGAAGATGTTTCTAGTTAATTTGAAATTGATAAATGTTTAGAAAGTTGATATAATATCAAATGCCTTTTATATAAGATTTTGTTATTTTGTTCGTCTGTTCAGTACTAGTAGTTCTGTTCACTGGATATGTGGATAAATGTCTTTTGATAAATGGCTCTGAAGTAGTGTTTTGTCTCAAACGCCTTACCGTATTGTCATTGATAAACCAGGAGAGATCGGGAAGAGGTCTTCCATCGCCCGACTTACAGCTCAGATTAATCTTATCGTTTACGTCAAACTGATTCTCTTTGCCTTCGATTTTTAAGTTTTCCTGCGGTAGGGCTTCGGTTCGGTTTCGATCAAAAACAGAATGTTTTAGATATTAGAATCAATAATAAAAGCTTAGAATTAAACTCAGTTTTGTTGGTCAGCTCTTTGTGTATTGAGTTTGTGTTGGTGTTGGTGTTAGTATACTGTCTTCGGTAGGTTTGGTGAGCGCTAGAGATGGCCAAGCTCGTCAACACACAAGTACATTATATGCATGCTAAATTTATTTTTGTTATACTACTGTAATGCATTTTGATTTCTTATTTAATCAAATAATATTTTTTAAAATAAGTTTATAATATAAAAATTGATTTGAATGAATATTTCTAACTTGAATAAAATTGTTATCAAGTTTATTATATTAATATAAAATTACAATAAATTTAATTCAAAAATATATTTGAATATTAAATTATATTTAAAAAATATATGCTCAACCCCCCCCCCGCCCCCATTCATCCCTCTTGTACAATGCTTGGCCATCTCTTAGTTAAAATTTGTTTTTATTTTGTAAGCAATGTCTCTCAAAGTGGGGATATTTATAGCAAATTCACGAATTCACTAAATTAGGTGTAATTCAACAAAGTTTAGGTCATTCGGAGCCAATTTTCATACTAATCGTAAAGAGTGAGGAATTGGACTATTAATTAAGTAAACGCGCGAATAGAATGAGTTCTTAATGTAATAAACATTGAATTTCAGTTGTGATATCACACCTCATCAGACCTGAACTGGCCCTTAGTTTTGGACTGAAGTCTGAATAAAGCGATCATTAATTTCAATATAGACTAAAATTGATGTATTGATAATATTAATGATTACTTTATAGCTTTCTGGGCCTCATATTCTAAGCACTCACAGATAGGCCGTTGGGTATTGAGTGCCGAGACTGAGATGAGAGGATGAGAAGAGAGGGACAGAAGATAAGAGTGAGAAGGGGAGAGAGGAGAGGAAAAGAAGGGAGGAAGGGGGGAGAGAGAGAAAGCAGGTATTGGAGCCTTTTTGCTCATTTCCCAACTGACGAGTGACTGTAGTGATGGTTGTGCTGGTAGTGTATGGCTGAGGAGTGAGTGGGAGAGAGAGAGCAGGAGAGAGAGCAGGAGAGAGAGCAGGAGAGAGAGAGAGAGAGAGAGAGAGAGAAAGGGGAGAGCAGACAAACAGACATAACATAAGAGCTCGACTCGATGTGAGTCTGTGAGTCAGCTCTTGGCTCGATATCATTGTAATGAATTATTTATAGCTATCCCTCACACTATTCTTCATTACTAGAGCCCATATAAAGTTAATATAATGGCGGTTGACATGCCCTGTAAGTTAACAATTGGCGGATCAATCTCGAAATGAGACTCAATTCTCATTCTTTATATCCGTTAACGCATTGTATATAAACGTATAAAACGTATTACGACTTCAGACTTTGTATCGGCGCTCGAATGAGGGAATGAGAGGCAAAGCATCCCTTCATAACATCAATGAGTTTGGAATAACACTTCAATTTAGAGTCACACCGATTGGGGAAAGACATCAATTTATATACAGTTAGAGCACAAAGCGTTCGGCAAAACCATTGCCAAACACTCGCTCCCTCTCCCCTCCTCAGCCATTCCTCCCTCTCCTCTCAGTGCAACTCTAATCTATCACTATTTGTTTTAGTTTTAGTTTAAGTCAGACAATATATATATACATTCTTACCGTAAACTTTCATTAGGCGCTCACTTCTGATTGTCGAGAAGGAAGGACCTGAACGGGGAATCAATTTTAATTTTAGTTCTCTTAGTTCGGCTTTACTTTTCTTTTTATATAACAATTATTATCAAATAATTTCAAATTCTTTCTATTCGTTTGGAAATAAAATTTTCTCGAATTTTGTAAAAATGTTTTCTTTTAAAGAGAGTTAGTTTTTACGATAAAATCAAAATAAAATCATAAAAATAAAACTTTTATTTTGATTATCTCAAACGCATAAACACAAAGAATAAAAGCAAACCTTATATTAGATATATTAAACGATAGGTTCTGTGAACTCGATTACAATAAAACCATTAAATTCAATGCTAATACTGTTCGTCAGTTTACTCTATTTGTATCGTATATTTCAGTTGTTGTATCGATAATCATTAAAGTAAACCTACCATTCCTACCCAAACCTACCAATCCTACCAGTGCTGAAACGGTTTTTAAATAATAAAAAAAAGCTGAGCTAACGGTGCTTTCAAACTAATGTTACAAAACATTATGAAATTATAATAAATTTGTTGAAAAAACTTAATGACTAACAATTAATATTGTGGTTTTGTAATGTCGACATCAATTAATTAGATTATCTCAACTTTATTCTACAGTCAAATCAATTAATCATTTTTTATTAGAATTTTGTTATCTGAAAATTATTTAGGTTAGCGATCAAAATCTTTTTTTGATATTACTTTGATTTCTTATTTTGAAATTTAATAGTTTTGTTCGATTTTTAAGATGTTTGCTAACAATATGCTGTTTGAGATAATTGGTTTTGTAAACGATTTATAATTTAATTTAAGTCTATATTTTAACTTTAAATTATAAATTTAACTAAAATTTTAATTAATTTTATTACAAATCATTGATGCTTTGGGTTTAACCAAAATAAGAGTTAGTCAAAGCTGTCCGTCAGGGGAGTAAATGGAGGCTAAAATGACGAGCATTTTCCTAAAGATTTTTATTTTAATCAAATTTTACTGCATTTAAAATAAAATTTTCTTATCTAAGCCAGAACACACTAAAATATTTTCCATAAAAACATAAAGGACATACTTATTTTCCAGACCAAAACTTAGCAAGCAAGTATTTGTCAATTTTTATAGTAAACCCCCTCAATGGTTAATTCTATCAATATTTTAAAGTTATTAAAGTTTATTAAATTAAGTTTTAAATTGATATAAACTTTCAATCAATTATTGTTTAATTTGTTAAAACATTTGTAATTCTATTAAGTTATTAGAAAAATAAATTGATATTTAAATTGAATAAAACAAACATTAAATTCAGTTTTAGCACTGCTTCGAAAAGATTGAATAACACTTAAAAATTAATACATAAGTCGTTGGAATACCTTCAGTGCTGACTTCGCAGGCGTACATTCCGTCCGAATTCTGTTAATAAATTATATTAAGCATTAGATAAAAGTAAAAATTAATTAAAGTCATTAATACTAATTAACAATCTGTTTATACTCTTCAGAAACTGATATTCAAGACTGAAAAGACTCACCAAATCTGTATATGAGAGGAATGCATGCGTTGCGTTGGAACGGCTCAGCTATTGGTAGACAAAAAATAATATTTAACTCAAATTAGATTTATGTAATGATAAGTGTTTTCAATATGGCATTAGTTTAGACTTATTTAATCAATGTTCTCGATCTGAATATGAGTGAAAGTCATTATAATTTTCAAATCGACTATATTTAGCCCAAATTCTATAAACATTCAACTTTTAAACTTTTATGTCCGAAAATCTTTTGATAAATTTCTAATAAATTTTTTTGTCAAACGGTTTGATGACTAACAATAAGAATGAAATGAAAACATCTTTTTTTTTGAAAATTTTTTATTACATTTCTCTTCTGTCAATTCATTCGATTGAAATTTCATAATTAGATTGAATCGAAGCGAACAAAAGGACAGGTAATAACAAATACTGAATACCTCACACAAAAAGAGGCTAAAAATCAATAGTTATTTTGAATTAGAAAATCAGTGAAAAAAAAATTTTTGAAAGAGATTCTACACAAACAGACAGATGAATGAATGGCTCGAATATATATTTTTGCTATATTTCGCTCAATTTTCTGATAGAGTACACAATTTAGAGTTAGAGAAAATATTTTTGTGGAGAGGGATAGAGAAAAAGGAATCCTCCCTAAAGACTATAGACAAGTAAACGTTACAAAGGATTGAGTGCTGACGTGAAATATCGTGCAACGAGTCTATGAGTCTCTTTGCACTACATTTTTATCGTGAGTCAGATATAAGGCTAATCTGACTTTTAGTCGCAGTATTCCTCTCCCGTTCCTCTCTCTCCCTCTCCCTGTGATGGCAGACACACCCAACTGTGTGCTGGAGAACACAGTCATTAGGGCTCGAGTAGAAGTTATATGCCGGCAGACCATTGCCTCAACCACTCACTACTATTCTCTCTATCATATTTGCCATTAGATCTAATTAATTTCGAAATGTATTTTTCATATGATATATAAGAAAACTAATATTTAAATAAGAATAAGAGTTTTCCAAAAGAGTTTTGGCTATGTTTTTGAAGATAAAAACCAGATTTATTGCATTTAAATTTTGATTAATAATAGTTTTATATAAAAAAAACTTTTATCTTAAAACAGACTACAGTTTGGGAAGAGTCCTGAGTTTGGAAGTAAAGGTTAGTCGTGTAGTCAAAAGCTTATAAGTGCATGAATTTTAGATTTAAGTTTTAAAAAAATAGTAAACGGGTGTAAAAAATGTAGAGATTTTCACTCACTTCGACATAAGCTCCTTTCAACTTAAACTTCTGCCCGGGTCGCGGCTCATCCGTTGGCAAATACCGATAAAACTCTACGTAATCCTTGTAGTACTTAACTGAGTAGAGTTCGTCCCCTTCCAGGTCGTAGTTACAGTGCAGTGTAATCGGCTGTCCCTTCGCTACGGCCGATGGGACGTCAAACCGAACTATTCTTAACGATAAACAATCTGTAGATACAAGAGAAGCAAAAAAAAAATTGAATGAAATACTCGATCGAAACAAGTAATCACTACAAGAGTTGAATGAATTGATGTGAACCACAATCTAATTAACCAATTAATTGCTTTCACTCAATGTCTCTATTAATGTCTAAAAAGACTAATTTTTTCATTCATAGCATACGAGCTATTGAATTGAGTTGTAATACTGTACCAACAAAACTGACAAGTGAGAATTAGAAACAAAATATTTGATTCCATTGGTTTTCGAGGGAATACGAAATTTTGTGTCCGGTTTAGGTCTCTATGTTATTCACGAGATTGTTATTAATACAGTATTGTGTTCTCTAGTCATACAGTACTATAAAATGCTATTTTAGGTATACTTTACATATCTATATAAATGTTATGCAAAAATGTTTTACAACTCAATTGACTCAATGCACTGTTATTTTTGATGAAAAGCACTGAAAAATATACAATTTTTTAGTTATTCAAAATATAGATGTTATAAATGTTTGGTTAACACAAGCGCTCGTATATCATACGCCACCTCCACCTTCACCACTACAGACGAATCTAATCAAATTGATGTGCGTGTCTACAGCACCAGCACCTACAGCACCGGCACTATTCCGGGCCTCAATCCTAACTAACCGAACCTCTGTTCGATTCAGCTCTGCATCACTGCGTCACTACATTGTTATAACTTATGAATAAATGTCTTGTGTTTTGCAAAAATGAATTCATAAATATATTTAAATATTTAGATTCTTATTATAAACTGAACTGAACTCAACTGAACTTGAATTGTGTTTTGCGTTACTATTAATTTAAGAATTAAATATTATCCTAATTCAAGTACTTTATGTCAAATGAATTTTTATTCTTTAAACAACTTTATTTCAGTCAATTAGTTGAAAGTTTAATTTTAATATTAAATTAAATTGCACAATTCTTTTTTATTTTAAATTAATTTTAACTATTCTAGTTTAAACTTTAAACTTATTATTATTTAAGTTTTTTAATTACAAAATTTATTTATTATATAATTTTCAAATATTTAAAATTTTAAAATTGCTTTTTTAAGCAAAATTTTAACATTAAAATCAAGTTTCTTGCTAGAAAAAACAATAATTCGTAATTACTCATAATATTCATTAATTAAAAAGCAAAACGTTTCGAGCAAGCAAGAAAATTCTCAAATTGCTAATTAAGAATACATTATATAAATTATATCTTTATATAAATCAAAACTTCGTGAAAAGACACGAGTTTTGAAGTAATTAACATTGATTTGCATAAAATTGTTATAAATAATGGAGAGTTTGTCAAACACTTCACTTAATCAACACATATCTCACGAATTGTGACAACAGATTGATCTACGAGTCATTAAACCAAACAATTGATAAAAAATAACCAAGATTTTAATTTTGTAATTAAATTCATTTCAAAGTTTTCTCTTTTTAAACAAATTCGCCACACATTTGCAGATAAGCTTTTTGACTGCAATAAAGTAATAATAATAATAATAATAATAATTTAGCTCTTTTTCTAATTTTGTTTAAACTCTTATTGTGTTTAGTGGCAAAAACGCAATAACGAAACCATTGAATTGTGAAGAGTTTAGTGCGAAAAAAGTTATACCAATTTCAGAGTTGAGTATAAAAGAGCAAAATAGTTAACATTTGGAGTAACGACGAGTCATACAGTTTTTCATATACTCTACTTATTCTACTGTTTATATATTCACAGTTTAACTATAATAGAGTAAAAAAGAAAGAAAAGATAGAGAGACTGAAGAGTATTACAATTGATGGCATACGGCGTATAGAGTATGTGTGTGTTTAGTGTAAATGATATGCAAGAAAATGAGTGTTATTTGGATTAAGTTTAGTGAGTTATACCTTATATGTGCATAAAGTGGCTTATAATGTAGACCTGAGTCGAACAACACCGGAATCGAGTGTTCGGTTCGCACAACGAATATTCTGTTAATATTTTGGAATTATGATACGATAAAAAAGAATTGCAATCAATCATCTATAATGTCATCTGTATTAACACAAACCTAACAAAAGGCAAATTTGCTCTCTTTTGCTCTCAACACACACAGCACTGCAAACAAAGACTCTCTCTATATATCACTCGTCGATTCCAATCCTTTTCTATTATCCATTCATTATTCACTTCAAATACAATGTTTTTTATTTTTCTTCGTTTTTAAAACTGTTTTTTATACAAACGTTTTCAGGTTTTGCACACCTATTAACTAAATTGTTATATATTTATCTATTTTTATAAACTTTTACTTCTTATTCAAGTCTTGCAAATAAAGTTGAACTATAGTTAGCCATCAATTGGGACCAAACGGCACAAACAAATGCATAACTTAAAGTGGATAACTTGAAGATCTTAAAAGAGAATAAGACTAAATAAAGTTTTGCAAAAGTTCGATACATTTTCTCTGTTCTTATTATATTTTTGTAACTGTTGTCTCATTGTTTCAAAACAAAATGTGTTTTTTTGTCTCACTGTCTGTCTGTCTGTAAGAATTGGCATTATATCTGCATTTGTTTTACTTTTTTGCGCCACAATCGAGAGTATTGTGTCTTATGTTTATGTTGTAGGCATTGCTCAGATGTAAGTTATAGTTAGTGTATGTAAATAAGCAAGACTAAGCCAACTATCTCTACACTGTTCAAATGTCTTTTATCTTATGAATTGAAAAGTTTCTGAAAGTTATATATATCTTGTGCTAAGAGAAAAGAGAAGCAAGAGAAAAACATAACTTATGCAGTAATGTTAGAATTTGTAGTCTGGAATCCATTTAGTTGCAAACAAGCTAAATAAAGCATCTGGGAAGACTGGAAGCAGGTATTTTGTTAATAAAATTCAGAATTTATGTTTGATGTATAGCTAATTTGAGTAAAAATTAAAGTCGTGTTAAATGTGTTATATTTTTAGCCATAAATCGCTGACTTTGAATAATGTTGATGTGATATGAAATAACTGTATTTTCTAATTGCAATATTGGCTTTAATTTAGTGCAAAAGGTTTCCCTCACACGCCCTCCTCTAAGGCTTATTAAGCTTTAAATTTGGTTTATGGCGTACTATAAATATATAAAGTTTAGGCATTTTTTATACAATATGATGTGCTCTAGCTTAGGCACAAGCAATGGCACAGGCACGGGCAAAGGCACTGGCACTGGTTGTGTTGAGTGCACACACATTCTGGTCACAAAAACATATAATAGTCATCTTTTCAGTACTTCATATTACAAATGGTAATGGCTTTAGTGTTGGGAAAGGTAGTAAAGCTCTAGTTATCAGCTAAAGAAGAAACAGAGACATAAAACTTTGCTCTGAACTCAACCAACAGAACATAGAAAATAATAATAATAATAATAACTGGAATGTATGTTAGACTCTGTTAGTGCTCATCATGTAATCATAAATCAGAGAAAAAATTTCTTTGCAAAGCTTCTTATGAAATGAAATTAACTGCTCTTACCGTACAGTCCTATACATACAGTACAGCAACAGAACAACAAATCTTTTATTTCAATACTTTTTTCGATCTCATTCTCCCGAATATTAAAACTCTATATAAGAATAAAATGTATTATAAATCATTGTATTATATAAGTATTTATTTAGTTTTGGGCGACAGTCCTGCTGTCAAACCAATGTTTGAGCCAAAGGCATCTTATTATACAAATTCATGAGTTTTTCACTGCATTAATAATTTAATCTTAAATTTGATTCAATACTCAATGTCTGACTGAATGGGAATTATTATACATATCTCGAAGCTGTGGTAAACTGATTGAAATTACAGATTCGAGCACTAGTTGTGAAAATCAAATAAATGTCTAAACAGTTAGTTAACTGTTAACTAAAGCATTAAAACAATAAAATTGTGAAAAATTAGAATAATTATTCAATAATAAAAGTGTTTCGTATCTAATGCTCATATCATGCTATCATAAGCACTACATTCCTACTGTATGTGCAAAATGCAAATTATACCCAAGTAGTACACACTATCCCTCTCCTCCCCGCTCTCTCCCTAATTAAAGACTTAATATTTGATTCGGTCGTCAGATCTGATGGCAAGTAATTACTGAAAACCGAACAAATCTCTTCATCTCTTCTCCAGTTTAGCTAATTTTCAGTTTAACTTATATTTAGTTCGAGTGTTGAAGCGAACAAATTTATATTGAGATTCAAAAACAGATAAATTATTTGATGCTAGCGCTGAATGAATGTAAAAAAAAGTTTATCAATAAAAAAGTTCATTAAATATTTTTGCCATAAATTTTTGCACTGTAATTATGTAGAATTCCTGAAATGATTTATATTTTAAAATACTAATACATTCCAGCATTGATGGTAAAAATATAAAATATATATATAATTTAGAGCTTAAAGAACTTGATCTAATATTTAAGTTTATCCAATTTAAATTCATAATCATTCAATTTTTTGACAGTCATATCAATCATTTTAGATTATGTTTATATTTTTCAATTATTTAAAACTTTAATTATCTTAAGACAAATAAAGGTTTTAATAGTTATTAATAAACTAATTTAGAAATTTATAAAACAAAAATTTCAAAACTCCATTTGTTTTCCATTTATCATTGAATAGGCAGTAAGTCTGTGACTATTAACTCCATTCCTCACTCATCTAAAGTAGAAATTGATTTTAAAGATTAGATTCAAGTAATTCAATCCATGTATAAGTCAACAAATTCAGAGATGATCGCAATTCATGAGTAACTGTTGCAAAGAGTGACGAACCCTAAGGCCTGACTCATGTAACTGAGAGCCGATAGAAAGACTGAATCATCAAAATGTTTGGCTCATTGTCTGTGGACTCGGATTTCATAGCAAGAAACCGAAATCTTTTCTTACAAACTCTGTTTTGGTCTCTAATTAAGTAATTGTTTTATTCGTTTTTCCACAATTTGTTGCTCTTCTTCTTTATCCTCAATTTTCTATTATATTCTCTTCACGTAAACGTGTGAAACAATAAAGGCATAGCATATGACACAATCACAAGCACTGGTAGTCAATGGTAAGCACTATTGTTGCGCTCAATTGTTCCCATTGGCACACAAGCGGAGAAAAGTGGTTTAGTTTTACTTTCCATTCAAGAGCTCAATATAAAGACGACATAACAAACAGATAAAAAGCCATTTGATTGAAGATATTCTTATATTAAATCTAAAAATCGATTAAAAATTAATGAAATTTTTTAACTTAGCCACAAGAAAAATGATTTGAAAATCTATATTAAATATTAATCCGTTTAAAATATAATGTCAAAAATTTCGAGCCTCTAATCAATCAATTTTGTTCTGGTAAAAGTTAATTTTTAAACACATGGTTTGAAAATATTTTTGTTGTTGTTTTGTTAGTGTTTTAGATGAAAATATTGAAAGTTTGGAATAATTTGAATGATTTGAATGGTTTGTTCGGAAAGTGGCGTATTAAGATTAAGATTAAGTTACTGTTAATTTGGACCTAATCTGAGTGAAAGCCCCAACAGATCACAAGTGAAAAGTGGTGTTGAAGAGCGACAACAAAATACCTCAATCACGACAATTCAATCCCTATGTGTTAAGCCTGTAATGGTTCGACTGATACGACTGTTGAGAAAAGGCTTCACAACTTTGTCTTCATATACATAGAGCAAAGTTAGTGCTGAATGGGATGGGATGTAAGCAATTGATAGAATAGAATGATAACAACCGTCTCATTAATGAGAACAAGCAATGAGAAAAGGCTTTGTGTCGAATGTATGGCCAGTTTTTCCTATTCGTAATATATTGCATGAACTCTACGTTTTCTTCACTAACTCTTATGTAGGAATTATCCATCAAAACAGTTATTGTATTTTTATTATTGCTTCCCATTATTGAATCTATTCGTTCTATCCTTTTATTCTACGTCTAGTGCCGAACATTCATTATATTCTTCGACACAACCGTTCAATCAATTAAATTCTGTATTTCACTCACAAATGATTGCAAAATATCGACATTTTATTTAAATTGGATTCAAACAGGGATTAAGAATCAAATAAAAATCCCCCTGATTTTAAAATTTGGCATTTATCCCCCTAGTATTTTGCCACTCTTTTTGGCAAATGTTTTGGGTTTTTAGTTCAAAATTAGAACATTTTCCCTAAATACATTTTAAATCTAGTTAAATTAACTAAATTTAGGTTAAATCCTGCTTAAACTCAGTTAAATTGGGTAAAATTTTATTATAAATATATGGTTTTTCGAGTGTTTTAAAAAAATCCCTGCTCTGATAGCCCCTGGATTGGCCAATCTTCTCGATCCTTGAATTCGAAATATTGATTAGTTTGAAAAAAGTTTAAACATGTGCTTAAATTTTTCTTTAATAACTTAGACTCCAATACTAACTGTAAAAATAGTTTATAAAAATGATAAATATTTAACTGGATAACAAATGTGCCATTAGTGGCATTGAAGTGTTTATCAAAGGGTTGTGTTTTTATATCTATATAATAATAAAAAGTACAGTATTTCTAGTTTACAATTCAATCTCGAAATTGTGTATATGATTTGTGTATAATCTCGGTATATCTGCAGTTGTTTGCAGTGCACTCACACTCACTCTCACTCTCTCGCTATCTCTCTCTTCCTTTGCCCCAATATTCACGTTTAGAGGACGTGATATACATTTGAGTCAGCATTCGGTGCAAAGCCTCTGCAATGAGAAAAAATTTGCTTTTGATTTATTCGACTACAATCAGGTAATTCCATAACATTGCCATAACATTGCAATTTGGAATATTACAGATCGTGAATAACTCTCACTCTTTCTGTTGCAATGTTTTCATTGCAATTGCAATATAGATATGACTATAGCTCCGGCCATACAGTCATACCTTATATATGATTATTACAATCGATTCTCTCTCTCTCTCTCTCTCTCTCTCTCTCTCTCTCTCCCCTCCCTCTCTCTCTCTCTCTCTCTCACTCACTCTCTCTCTCCTCCCTCTCTCTCCCCTTCCTCCTTTTCTCTCTCTCCCTCTCCCTTTCTCTCTCTCACCTTTGATATCGAGAAGCAATCAAATAGATTATTACGATTAATATTCGATATTAACATTTGATCTAGTTAGTTTCTTCAGATTTAGTTGGTGCATGAGCAATCTTTGCAATTTCTATTATTTGTATTATTCGTATTATTTGTAATATTCAAACTTTTTTATCACTTCAGTCTGTTTTGTCAAATATTTTTTATGTGCTTTGACTGCAAACCGATTATACGATTAGTTGGCATTCAATTGATATTAAAATTATGTGAATAGAGTGAGTAATATAATTATGTATTGGATAATGTCATGACTGGAATTAGAGCCAAATAAATAATAGACATTTGTTTTTGATGTAAAATATTTGATCAAATTTTGCAAAACCATAATAGATAGGAAAATATATAATTTTGTGCATTTTGTGCATAATCTACAGTCAATAGAAGACAAGACAGAAAACAAACCCAATTTTGTTAAGTCTATCACATATGAGCCCATGGATTAAATTGTTCATTGAGGCAATAAGTCATATAAAAAACGGTTCGAACGACAAAATTAAAGACAATATAGACTGTGGAGGGACTGGGAGAGGGAGGAAGAGAGGAGAAAAGCGAACCGACAGTTTGGGAGAGTTAGCGCTTCATTATATCGAAAGGGCTTTTAAATTAGTAATGAAAATACTATACGAAACGAACGCAAAGTTAATACTTAAATACTGTACTTAAATCGCTTTTAATGCTCTTAACTCGGAATTGAAATTATTTTTGTATTTTTGCCATTTTTATAATCAACCAGATTTTACATTAAAGTTATATGGATCAATTTTGCAATTTTGCTCATCAATGTTACCTAAATAAGAGACTGAATGCAAAACCAAAACTAAAACAACCAACAACACTATCCGTTCATTTCTCTCTCTCTCTCTCTCTCTCTCTCTCTCTCTCTCTCTCTCCCTCTCCCTCTCCCTCTCCCTCCCTCCCTCCCTCCCTCCCTCTCTCCTGCTCTCTCTCTCCCTCCTGTCTCCTGCTCTTTTCTCTCCGCTCCCTCTCTCCTACTTTCTCTCCTTCTCTCTCTCTCCCTCCTGCTCTCTCTCTCTCTCTCTCTCTTCCTCCTCATCTCGCGATTCGCAATATTAGAAAACTATTTTCTACACATATTCCACATTCAGTACAATATTGAGTAAAGTATATACAGTTAAACATTTACTGATACTAAGAAAGTGCATAACTTAGTATTTATGCAAAAATAGATTTGTTGCAAATCGACCCGAAAATAGTATGCAATCTGAAAATGGAAGAAAATTAGCTCAAAATACACTGCAGTATAGTCTAAGCCCGCAATACTATTACTTCAGCTATTACTTCCTTATTCTCTATTCCCTATCAAACACTCAATTCCCGATTATTGTCGATCTAATAATCGAATGTATTTAATGGCTTTAATGGCTTTCTATTCTATTTTCATATCACGTTTCATAAATATTAATTTCTAATCTTAATTAATAAATAATTTGTTTGAAGATTGGATGTTATAGTTTCAAAAATATACATAAAGTACAACAAAAACCCGTTATTACGAACAAAGTTTAGAAAAAGAAAATAAATTATTGAATTCAGAGAATTATTGTGAAATATAATAATAACTATCAATTGAAATAATATTTTTCTCAATATTCGTGTTTTGAAAAAAGTAATTTCTTCCTGCTCTCCCTCTCTCCAGCTCTCTCTCCCTCCCAAACAATTGGTCTTTGATAAAAAAAAACTGAGATATTAATGAATATTTCATACATTTATCGCAACAACAGCGCAATAGGCAATAGAGCACTGGTAAGAGTAAGGCCGAGTCGATGGTTGGGAATGTGAGCACATGTTGTCCGAAACTAATCGGCAAATCTATAAATATGCGACCGATTTGTGCCCTAAAAAGTGGCGACACTTTATTCAGGCGTCACTCAAAAGCTAAATACAACTGAAGTTTGATTATACGCTAAGCAGAGGCAGACTGAGTGACGGCTTATTTCACATTCAATTCGGGCCTTTAATGTCATCAGTTTAACGCATGTTTACAATTAAGTGAATATTAATGAAAATTTTTTGAATACATTTATTGAATTCATTCATTGTATGCAATTACTGCTGAGTTTTTCAGTATTTCCATCAAAATTCATTCAATACAATCAAAATTTTATTTTAAAAACCATTAAATGATAAATGTATAGAAAAATAAATAAATAAATAAACAAAAAGATTTTTTATATATTCGAGCAAGTCGTGTTTAAAATTGATGACCAATCGTGATATCATTCCATTATCTATTAAGTGATTTAAAAAGAGAAAACAATAACAATCGGAACAATAGAACGCAAAAAAGGGAGAAATCATTAGCGATGACCACATATTATATTATTTTCAATGCAAACATCACGTAAACAGTTAAGTATAGGAGAAATAATGATCTGAACTCGGATTGAATAACTTATACTATATATGATGTGATATATCCGTACAATCGAGTCGAGACCATACGTTGTCTATTGTTTTATGATTCAACTCTCGACAACTCTAAATACACACAAGTTTTTATCTTCTAATCTATTATATCATCAGAGCTGCAAAAATACAAAATTATTTCAGTTCTGTTGAGTGTGTCTGACATTCCGCTGTTGGGAATATATGGAATATATGGCACAAAAACTTTTTATGCGCTTATTATTAGCCATTATTTCGAGAGCATAAGTCGCTATAATTTCTGTCTTTTATATTTCGTATTAAAATATTTTCTACACTAATAATAATGAGAAATAATAAGCGAATAATAAAAAATAATTGGAATGAATAAAAGTAAAAACTTTATCGCATTTCCAAATTATATCGAATTTGAATTTTTATTTCAAATGAAATTTTTAATACAATTACTTTAAGTGCTATTAAATACTAGATTTCTTATTAGCTTCAATCGAATTGTACAATAAATTATGAAAAACTTTTATTTCTAAATATCTGATAATTTAATATAAGTTTCTCTCCATTAAAGTTGAACTAATATTTTATTGAACATAATTTCTATTTAAATATGCAAGTTAACTGCCGCTACACTCAACTTTAATGTTGTCCTCAACAACAAAAAACGTCTGTAAGAAAAATATTAAATAATAATTCTTTGGTTACGATTGGGATTAAAGGTATCGTCAAAACTGATTAAATATTTAAACGATCGTTAATGTAATGTTCGCGAGAGTTGGCCAATACGTACTCTACTCAACATCTCTATACTCTATACTCCATACTTTACACTCGAGCTCTATCTCAATTTCCCTCTCTCCCTCTCTTCCTCACTCTCTCGCTCTCTCCGTCTCTCCCTCTCAACCATCAAATGTCTTGAAAATGTCGTTTTCAAACATTAAGCGCTTTATTAAATACCCGAAATTTACTTTTCTTTTTATAAATTAATGTTTTTGATTGGTTCGTAAAAATAATTTCAATTAGATTTGAAATTCCAATTGTATTCGGAATGTTAGCGAACGGTCAAGAATTAAATTGAATTAATTTGTTATTAGTGCCGAACGGACAGCAAAACCCAATTTAAAGCCATTAGTGCTTTAGTGCTTTTGAATGAGTACTTTGAAAGAATACAAACTTTGTTTTCGTTATTTATTTAATCTGTCTTTTATGAAAATTTCGAATTTAATTATTCATTTAATTATTATGAAATATCAATTATATGACATATTGTTTATTAGTATTGCGTGAATTATAATCAACTAATTAGTTTCAAACCCATAAAAGTTAATGTTATTTATAATACATATGTTTAAATAAAATTAGTTTCAATTTAGCATATAGTCAGACACATCTATCAATAAAATTAATTTATCTGCTCATTAAGACATCTGAACATATAAGTGGATCAAATAATATATAAATTTTATTTCCAATAATTATATTTTGCATTATTCGTGTTTTTATAAAAACACTTAAAACTTTAATAATTGCAAAAACAGCTGCTTTAAACAAACTAAATTATCTTGTATCTTTTAAAATTGCTATTATTTTTTCTCTTGAAGATAAATATCTCAGTCTTTCTGTTAGAGTTTTAGAGCAAATGCTTTAACTCGAGTCTAGTTTTTATCTAAAAAAGAAACTTTTAGATAGAAATCCTTTTAAGACAATAAAATTTTTTTCTATTAGCATATTCTCATGAGATGGTAAACACACGGTTTTCAACACATTTTGGGTTTTCAACAAAACTTCTTAAACTACTGATGGTATTCATGAAAAAATACAACTGATAAGTTACTTTCACTAAGTTTTTACAAAATGCATAAAATATATATATTTTTGCTTTCTATCTGTCATTAAAGAGTTTTCAAATGTTTTTCAA
Source organism: Belba bartosi (assembly GCA_034693685.1). Taxonomy (NCBI): domain Eukaryota; kingdom Metazoa; phylum Arthropoda; class Arachnida; order Sarcoptiformes; family Damaeidae; genus Belba; species Belba bartosi. The sequence continues at coordinate 59,939 of JAQFXP010000016.1, read as the reverse complement.
ATCTAAGTTTATTTATATTAATAATTGTTCTCTATTTTTATCATTACTTTAAATAAATCATTTGAAAGCATTTAAAGTGATTTAAATGAAAATTTTTAGATAGTCTTCTGCCAACTGCTCCACTAAAGCAGATAAGCGCTAATGTAATGCAATGGAAAGGGAATGGAATGGAATAGAATGGAAGTGAGTTAGAGAGTTGGGTTCGGTAGTGTCGACCACTTGGGCGAATCAGTGCACACTAGAGCCAACATAACTACATAACTGTGTGGTATAAACAGAGAACACATCCGTTTGTCTCACTGTAAGCATCTATCGAAACAATTTTCGACGCATTTACAAAAGTGTATATTAGCTGAGCTTTTGAGCTCCACTTTGAGGCATAACTATTACAACAAACTGTATATCTGAACAGACGTAACGTAAAAGCAAATTATGCGTTTGCATCCGGACTCAAATAGCATTGACTACATTACCGACTCTTTCTATACTCTATTCCTATTCTGTATTCTATTTGCCTTTTTTGCGACACAGCTATACAACTCTTCTTCGACTGTAAAAATAAATTACAACTCATTGTTGAAAACTATTTCAATATAATAATTGATAAAACGAGTAATTGAATCGTGTTATTGAAAATTAGAAAAATGTTTTGCCATTATGTCTACTATTCGTTCCACAGCAAACAATGCGACTCTTTTGTAAATTCCTAATAATTAACGACTAAAAGATAAGTCGGTTTTTAAAAACAAAAATAATCATTATTTCTGTTATTATTATTCATTCCAAAGCATTTTTAGCTTAAATATTATAAATATATTTTTTGGCAATTAATTGCAAACATATCAATGCGTACATCAAAACCTCCTCATCATTAAAAATAAACAAACAAAACAATACATAAATCTATTATTTGGTAATTGTCCTAAAATTAAAACTTTGCTCTTATTTTGCTTATTTTGTTCATAATCTGACAAATATATAACAAAATACAAAATAAATTATTTAAAACTATATTTATAACTGTGTTTTGACAAATTCATTCATTTTGTTCTCTTGTTTTTTGTTCTCATTAGCACTAATTCAAATGAATAAGATTTTTAAATAGCGTCTAAAATAGTAATTATAAACAATAAAAAGTTATATAAAGAATAAAATTGTTTGCAATGTGTGAATATAAAAATTCCAAAAAAGTTTATTGTAAACAAAATCTTTTTTTGTAATTCAAATTAAATGCCAACGCATTAAACCAAAGAACAGTTGAAATATAATGTTCTGATTAAATGTAATTATATAATGTTCTCTTAATTAGTTTGTTAAGTCCTTCCAAATGACTAATGATTTGTTGAGATAACAAATTCTTTGCTGTTTTTTTTCTCTCTCTCTCTTTTTATCACATTATTAGTCGCACGAAATACAAGCTTAAGCTATTGACAATTGTGATAAGAAATGTATTAAAATTTTTTTTCAAATTAACATTTTTTCATATTTAATTAGCAAAGTTTGAGCAAAATTTCCCCATAAGCCTAGCAGTGAAGTGGCTTTTCCGTTAAAGTTGGGTTTCACTGCAATACTAAAATTTTATTTTTTTTCAATATTGTAGTCAATTAACTAAACCGATTCACTCAAACATTTAAATTTTAAAATAAATCAAAAACTAAAAATTTTCATTTTATTTTAAAAATATTTGCAAAACATTAAATAGAAATAAATTTTAAAAGAAAATAATTATAAAATAAATATTAAAACCGAGAAAAAGAGAAATGTCAGGTAATTGGAAACATATCTAAAAAACCTTTAGTTTATGTTGTGTTAGTCAAGAAATATAAACACAATTTTGAAGCTTAATAACAAATCTTATTAATTCCTTTCTAATTAGGTTCTAAATATGTTATAATAAAATATATATTTAAGAAAAATACTGATCGCAAACATAATTAACTTTTATTATATGCTTTCTATATCTCAGACTCTATTATTAAGGCTTAATATTTGAACTAAAAATAATTACAATTTATTGATTACTTTAACTTTTTTTCTGATTATATTTTTTTCAATAATAATATAATTTTATTGTATTTGTGATTATTAATTATTCATATTTAATATATTTTTTGTCTTTATTCAAAACTATTTTAATAATATAGATATGATATGTAATAGAAATGATGAATGTTTTTATAAATTCCTGGTTGGTAATAAATTATTACTAGTATTTATTGATAAATAATTGTTAAACAGTTCTATGTTTTAGTTGAGTGAGAATTAAGTTACATTTGATAGCAATCTATTATATTTGTCGGCAATACTATTATTATTGATTCGAGTATTAGAGAGTAAATGAGTCGAATGAGGCGTTTATTTATGAAATCATTTTATATATCCATTACTTTATTTGCTGTAATATTTCTGAAGTTAAAAAATTTTAAAATTTGTACACATGTTAAATTAATTTTAGCTAATTAGCAACTAAACTAAGGCATTCAAAGTTAATCTAACTTTAATCTTATTAAGAGTATATATTTTTACAAATAAAAATTTGAATATAAACTTTGAAACTACTCACCAATTATTAGATGCAACAAAAATAATATGAAGTAAAATGACATCAAATTTGCAATATTTTTCCACTTAAAATTCGCCATTAAATTAATCAATTTTTAAGTTATTGTTTTTTTTTATAAAACCAAACTTTAGTTTTCAAACAAACAAAAAACTTTTTTCTTTTGTTGTTGTCTTTAGAGATACATTAAGAAATCCTTTCATTAACTTATGGTTTGTGTCGTAACACTATTGTTGAGATATTGTTGTATTAAGTTATAGCAACTTAATGTACTTTTTTGGCTTTCAATATATTTATTAAATTTTTTTCTACTTTCACATAATATTTAAATATAAGTTTCGTTTTAATTGCAATCAATTTAAAAGCTTTCGAATCCGATCTCAAGAGCATAACAGACAAAGTTATCGACAGAAAGAGCGGTAAAAAAGTTTTGCTCAGAATTTGCTTTTTTCCGAAACTGATTCAAAATATTCGGTCGAACCTGAATGGGTGAGAGAATTGGAGAATCTAGTGCTCAGATCCCACACATCCAAACATACACACAATCACCACCAGAGCGATGTCGGTTGCTATGAGTGCCCAACTCTAACTGACGCGCAATTCACATAATCGCTGTCGACCTGAGCGCTGACGCTTTGCTGCCGTCTCTTTGATGAGAGTCAGCACAGGTAGAGATGTACTTGCTTTAAACACAAATACTCTATTATCGATGTTTGTTTTCATGCAAAAATTTTGATAAATTTTTAAGTTTTTATACTGAGCAAAAAACATTTAATCAGCTTGTACAGCTTTCCAAATAAATAAAATTTATTGCTCTAATATTATATATAATTTTGCTTAAAAATTATACAAAAAAAGTATTCAGAATTTCTATCAATTTATTTTAGAATAATGTATATCTTGAGTAAAAAATTAAAATTTAAAATATATTTTTTATACAAAAATATTTTATATTGACTAAAATTTCTGAATAAATTAATAGCAAAATTAAAATTTATAAATAACATTAGTTCTTAAGCGTAGCTCCAGCTGAGTCCAGTAATATAAAAATTTAAATTGCAATAAAAACAAGTTTTAAGAATAATTACTTAAAGTAGATATGTTTGAAGTCATTCAAAAATTTCAACAAAATATCGTTAATGTATTTTTTTAAAGTTAGTGTTATTTCAGATTCATTTTTCTTATGAGTTTATGTAAACCTTATAAATAGATTAAATCGAAAGTAAAGTCAAGTCAAAGCAAACGTAAAGACCTTTTTATAAAGACTCTATAAAACAAACTTAAGGTTTGTGTCATATAAAGTATAAATAATTCAATATTATTTGACTTGAAAAATGGCTTAATATTTGTGGCTTATAATAAAACAAATGCATAAAAACGAATTTGTATTAGTTTGGTTGAGACAACAATTCGGAACAACAATTTCGTGTTCGCAAAGATGTATAAAAACTTAACCATTTGTAGTCATAATTCTCTCTATAGACGACTCTTTGATGGCTTTATTTAAATGAATATATTTTTTCTGTTTTTTTTTATGAATATTAGAGTGATTTTTGTGAACAAAAAGTGATAGTCTTTTTCACTAATATGTGAGATGAGTGTGAAATTAGTTTAAACAATATTTTAAATATGCGGAAATTTTTTAGCAAATTTTTGGCAATGATGTTTAAACACAGTATATGTTAACACAAATTCTATTTATTTATGAAACGTTTGCAACAAATTGATAGACATAAGTCTCAAACCGTTTATTTATTTTTAACTTAACTCAACAGCAGATATTGTTTTAAATTTTATTTTAAAATTAATTTATAATTTTTTAAATTAAAATGTTTAATATTTAATATTATTAATTTTTTTATTAGTTTATTTTTCAATTATTAATTTTTATTAATTTGTCAATTTTAAATTGATATAAATTGGCATATAAAAATATTGATTTATATAAAAATAAAGTCTCTAGTCATTAATTTATAATACTAATTATAAATTTGTACTCAAACTTGAAATTGTAACGTATTTTTAAACTAGCTGTTATTATTTTATTATATTTGTTTAGCAGTTATTTGTTATATCTTTCTTGTGCATTTTTATATTTGTTGAATGAATATTTATATATACTGTATATACAAAACATTTATTACATATTTAGTAATAGTAAGTATATTTAGTAAGTGTTAGCCAATTAAATGTTACAAAAGTTATAGAAATTTAATGCAATTAGTAATTAGTAATTTAATGCAATTCTAAAAACAAAAATATTACTCAACTCATATAAAATTGAAATCTTTTCAATAGAATATTTAGATCCTTTAACTCCGCTTTTAATTATTAAATATTATACAACAAAAAGTGAGACCAGAAAGAAAACACTGACAAGTGAGCCAGCTAACAACTAAGTTGACTATGTAGTGATAGCGTGACTCTTAGTAGTATATAAAAGTGAGAGACAGTGCAAGTATGAGAGAAAAAGAGGACTAATTTTGAGTATATTATCAGTTGTGGTACGACTTGAGAGAGTGTTTCGAACAAAAAAATTTTATTCTTTGAAAGAAACAGACAATAAGTTCTTAAATATATATCTTAACTGACATTTCAGTCCATTCAGAGCACTATCGAAAATATATAGTGTTTTGGCTTTATATGCGATATAATAAAACTGAAACAGAATTTATAAATTGTATGATTATTTTGATGCCATTTGGGAAATAGAGTCAATGTTGGCAAAGGAGGCAATGATGGGATGGAGTGATGTTTAATAAAAATCAAACCAAAAAATAGGTAATGTGTGTGAGCTCTGAGTCATTCCTTTATGTTGTTGCCATTGCTGTCAACGCTTCGTCACATCTTATCTCTTATGCATTCATTAGAAATGAAGTTTTGTTTGGCTTTGGTTTTAATTTCTGACTCCAATACCGGCTGTCACTCAACTATCAATTATTAAATATACGTTTTTACTAATAAACTATATAATAAAACGTTGATTTTAAGATTTTAATTTAGCAAATGTATAACAAATTAGCAATTAGAAACTACAGTATTTAAATAATTATAAATTAACTATTCATTACTATTCAACAATATAACAGTTAAATGCTATTACAGAGTATTTAAATGCTATTTACAGACTAATAAGTTACTTTAGAACTTGCGCATTTTTCTTAAGTTAAAGTATTTAGTTTAAACTTAATGACTCATTTATTATTTTTTAATTAATTAATAGCATTTTTTATTGGAAAATTACAAACTAAAAAATCAATGCAAGTATTGTAAAGAAAAAATAGGAAAAACTCCGTAAAAGTTGTAATAAATACCCAAATAGTAAATGAAGTGAAACAAAAAATCGATAACTCTTACAGTCGATTGCAATATTGGCTCTAAAAGTAAATTGTATTTCAATTGGTTCTTATTAACATGTTTGTACTAAAATCTATTAAATTTACTATTTTGTTTTAGCTTTAAATTGTTTCTGGCTAAATTGTATAATTTTAAAGTTTTTACTCAATTACTATGGAATTACTCTTACTTTGTATATAAAAAATCTTAACATTTTATAATTTGATTATTAAATTTTACTTAATTTAAAAACGATATTCAATACAAAAATATCAAATTTCACTTAAAATAATTACATAATTGAATCTTAGTTTTAAATCTGTACTGGCATACTTTTAAGTTTTGTCTTGTAAGCGAAAGTATTAATATACTTTTAATACTGACACATAATTATTTATACTGTATATAATACTACAAAATTAACTACTGTAACAGTACTTGTTCTCTATTACTATATTACATTTGCAATATTGTTAGCTTACTAAAATATCTCTACCTTATTATGTCAAATATATTTGTATTATTAGCTAAAAAAAGTTTTTTAATGTTTTCAATGATTTGTTTTCACTAGTTTTGTATTGTATGAAATCAATATCAGACAAAACGGCATAATATGTGGTACTGTATATGTGGTACAGTACTACAGTAGTATAGAATAGCGTCAATACAAGAGCAATAGAAGAGCAGTAACTGTTTGACAAGAACTGAGCTAAAGGTAAATGACACCTGAAATAGCGGTTTCTTCTGCTCTACTGCAAAAGACATGCAATCGAAACAAATAAACTTTCTTAAGCGGTGTCACCAATGGCAACACCCCTCAGATTCAGAGCTCGTCGAGGATTGACCTGTTTTTGGCAAATATTTTTCACTTTAAACTACAGATTCAATATAATGTCTGATCTGATTCTTCATTACTTAATCAAATTAAAAATTAATCTAAAGTTTTGGACTTAAGGCAGTTTTGGTGCAATCAATGGGTTCGAGTTGTTCAGTGATGAGTCCTTCGCCTCAATTAGACTTTTATTCAGATATTCAAAGACAATCGGCGAATAATCCGACCAAGTATTGGGATTCGGGTGTTATAGACAACAAACAATCGCCAAATATATCGAAGTTCAGTCCCGTCTCCGATAAAAAGTCAAATGTATTTATTCCGATTGGGTTCTCATTGCCAGTCGTTTCCATTTCTAATGAATATAAAGTCGTTTCTAGCGATGAGTACAAGAAGTGGCTTCAGATGAAACGATCCGGACTTATAAGTCCAAACCCGACTGTTGTCAGGTGTAGAACAGCAACCATTCGATGTAAAACTTGATTTTTTAGAATTTATTGATTAAATTAATTTTAATTTCTAAAAAATTAATTGATTAATATCTTATAGATATTATCTATAAATTGTTTTAATTACTGTTTGTGACAAAAAAAATATGAATTTATGAAATTCAAGCAAAAAATTTTGATTATGTGACTTAAGATCAAAATAAATTCAAATGTAAGTAAACTTTAATATTTAACTTGAATGAATTTAAAATTTTTATTCTAGCTCATATATTGACACAATTTTTGTACTTTTTAAATGTTAAAGAAATTATTTGTAAAGATAAGAATTTAAAATACGCACAATGGTTTTGTTTTATTAAAATTGTACTAACAAATTTAATAATTAAAATACTGTATAATTTATTTTGGCCATATACAAATTTAGTAAAAGTAAGTGTATACAATAAATCTATTAATATGATATTCAGTTTATTGCCAGTTTATTTTATTAATATAATAATCTTTGTTAAATAATACCTGTATTTAGTAACTAGATGCAAGTTTAGAAAACAATACATTGTTAATTAAATTATAACTTAATTGCTTTAATTGTGTTAATTAAAATAGTTAAAATTAAAATTTAAAATAAATTTCATTTTAAGCATTTAACATACTTTAAAATAAATATTACAAATGTGCAAAATTTGACTCAAACATTTTTAATTATTATAAATTTCATTTTTAAATAAAATATTTTTAAAGTTTTATATTTTTACTAAAAACTTATAAATTTATGATTGAATCAATGTTTCATAAATATATAATTTATTTCAATCGAAAAGTTTGAAATAAAATGAATATATAAAAAAATGAATAAATATAAAACATATCAATTGAATAATATCCGAAATATAGTGCAACCAATGACTCGAAGCTTAAAAAAAATTGTGAAATACTCTGCTCTTTGAAATTTGTGACCAATATTTTACATTATATTTCGGACATAATTTTGAATAATTCATAAATATTCCAATAAAAGTGAATTACTTTTTTAACTTTAATATAAACTTTGATTTTTGTACAGTATTAACATTTTTGTTTTAAAGAATAAAATATCTTTGTTTGGGATTATTAGCAAAATTGTATTCCTCTAAATAATATTATTGATCAGATAAGTTTAAACATGTTACAAAATTATTAGCAATTCTGTATTAGTTAAGTAATCTTTCTATGTTTGACGCAATTATAAGAATAATAATTAAATTATTTTTTGGAATTAAAGAGCAAATAAGAAAGAAATTAACGGAAAAACATAAATCAAAGCAAAAATTTTGACCGAAAATGATTGCAATGATTGCGTGAAAGAAATTAATAAATGGAAAGACATTCGATGCGAATGCAGTTCACTCGCACTCTATATATAATTAGTTGAGAAGTTGGCAAAGGATTAAGTGATGGAATAAAGAGGAAATCGAAATAATAAATATATTTGTGTCGATAATAAATTGCAAGACATATGTTCTTCGATTTACAATAAAAGATCAATTTGTTTCATAAGTACTAAATAATAAATAACTTAAGAATTATTGACTTCGAGTACGAGATTTGATGTACTCTCAATACAACAACAAAAAGCAAAATCCAAAATCAAATTAATTATTTATTTACAATTTGAAATTGTCTTTGTAACAATAAATTTAGCATGGTTAATTTATCTTCAATTTAATTCTATAAAACTATTTCCAAAATACATTTATTATTTATTTTGGTCAGACATACAGTAAATTATAACTTTGAAACTAAAACTTTTGATAATTTACCAAAAGATATTACAAAATCTTTTTTTTAAAACTTTTAATCAACATTTAAATTAAACATAAAATTTGTTTAAAATTCTAAATCAATTAAATTAATAACAATTGTAATAAGAACAATTTATTACAACCAATTGGTCTGGTTTGTCTGGTTGGGGTTTCGCGCTTTTGTGCATAAATGGCAATCAGACATTTGATACCTAAATCATAATCAAAACATTAAGTCATATCACGTGCTTTTCAATGCTTTCAATTCAATGCAAAAATCCTATGAATAAACGCTCAAAACCCCAAATAATTGACCGATTGATTGACCGATTGATTGACAGAATAAGTGATAACTTTTAGACAATTTTGCAAAAATTGAAAAATAGCCATAAAATTAAGAATTGAACCGAAAATCAATTAAACAGTTAATAGCAGTCCTTCAGACTCATAACGAAAACAATTTAACTGCAAATGCATTGACTGTTCAAAACGGGTCAGTATTTTATCGACTAATTCGGTATTAAAGTCATAATTCTGAGCCGAAACACATTGTTTGCATTCATTTAGTCTTTTATTCGACAAAACAGTCAATTGTTGTCCCGAATGAGCAAAAGTGAGCTGAAGAGCATTGATGTCAACAATGGTCTGAACCCGCGCCGCATCCGATAGTTTGGAGGCAATGCTGTCATAGAGTCGTTCGATCTCTTCGAGCGCCGCTTCGACTATGAAATACATAACTTTGTCGACCAGTGCCGGTGCTATTTGGTAGACCTCCGCTTGAATCTCAATTAGATTGGTTAGGGTTTCCTTCACATAATAACTGACATCACTGGGCGGCACATCACTAGTGAACCACTCGTTCTCAAACAAATACATCGCCGGCTCTATCGCTCCGATGACAAGATCGCACTTCCGTTCAATGTACTGATCAAAGAGTCTATTCTCAAGATCTTTAAACTTGTTTTGAGTGATCTTAATGACTAAACTCATGTCCGGATAACCGAACTTCTCAAACGACTCGTGCAGACGAGGCACCACTTGGTTGTAAGTGAAGGCACAGTTACACAACACTATTAGAGTTCGGTCTTCGACACTAGGAATAGCTTTAGGTGCAGACGACGGAGAGTTGGCTGGAGTTGAGACCGTCTTTTCGAGCGCACAGATGAACGACTGGAGCAGAGTTTGGGCCAACTGTTTCACCGATCCCTGAACGTTGATCTGACTGAATATGTCGGTGTCCTCACTGTTGCGCACCTGTAGTACAGTCTCGCGAACTAATTGCAAAATTTCGACAACTTTGCACTCGTATAGGAGCGGCAACTGAGTGCGAGCGCCGACCACATCGTCCAACTGAATGTCCCAAATCTCCTTCGAGTGAAGACTTTTGATTTCAGCGCCGGTTTGGTTGAACAGACAGACCATTGAGTGGACGCGAAGATCAAACACGAATTGCTGCAATGGTTTCAATAGATTGTTGTTCGCATTCGTTGATAATTCGAGTTTCGATAGATTCGACAAACAGTTGATAACACATCGAAGACAATATGGTAGCCAAACAACGAACTGTTCGTCTATTTCATACATCCAGTGCTTAATATTCGGCAAATTTCTGACTGAATTCGGCAGAACTGCTGCTCTCATCTCATCACAAAGTGTTTGAATCGGCTTTTGAACCATTTCTTTCTGAAACACTTCCTCTTTAGCCCTCAACTGTTCGAACGCTTCCTTAGAATATAGATCTCCGTTCAGATACGCCGTTCCCAGTTTGAACAGATCTGGAAACGACTGATTCCATAGATTAGTCAACTCTTCTACGAACTGAATCTGTTTGGGCGCTTCGACTGGATATCCAACGCTCTCTTCGGTGTCACTCATGTCGTCGGCTTCGATGGCAATGGGCTTTGGCTTCGAATTCATGTGTTTTTCTCTGCACTTCTCAATAGACGAGAGAAGTGTTTGTTTGATTCGGTCGACCGAATCCCAGGCGGGGTTTCCCGGTTGGTCTAAACTGGTTAAGTACCGAATCAAGCGCTTCACTTCATCCACATTCCGGCCCTCATTCTGACCACAACTTAGAATCAGTTTCTCGTTTAACATAACTCGAAATTTTTCGATCCTTTGTTCGACTTCTGAATAGACTTTTTTGAAGACATTGACCGAAGAGTCGGCGAACAAAGACTTAGCGCGACTGAAGTCATTGATCACTATATCGTAATCGCCTTTTGATATACTTTTCTCTATATTTGAGGGAAGATTGAAGAGAAACCGGTATTTCTGCAAAACATTCAGTGCATTACGGGTTGAGTCGGCCTTATCTTTGCGCTGAAGAATAGCTTCAAAGATAGCGTCGGCCTCTTCGGTCGACTTCTTGATTGATTCGTCGACTTTTGCAATCAAATCAGTTCCGACTTCTTGTTTGTCTTTCTTTAGCGCCAAATGAAGTGCTTTTAAAGCATCCAAACACTCGATGACCGGCAAAACATTGGTCTTAAGGAACGTAACCGGACCTGAGTTGACATTCGGCGTCATTTTGCCGCTGCATTTGGCCCGAAGTGACTCTAATCCGCGCTTTAGATCACTGAAAGAGGTGTCGTTGTGGTGTTCCAGTAGATACCAGGCCGGGAGGAAGTGATCCGAACATATATTGCCGTACGATTGTGGTGTCGCGTCTACGCAGTCCGGGAACAGCTCTCTTAGCAAAGAGTCGCTAATCTTTCCTCTCCGGCCACTCGTCGGCGAGTCTTCGTCCACACAAAGGCCTAACGGATCGGTAGAAAACATAAGAGTCGGAGATATAGACCGATGTCTGGCCCCCGACTGGTAGTAATCGTCTTCATTGACCCAAATGGCGGACTCTTTGGTCGGACCAATAATCTCTTCGTAACCCTTGAACTGTACGGTTGAAGTACCCGTTCCCCCACTCCGGGTCGTCACGATTACGTCTCCCAATCCCTTACAACGACCCGATCGGGTGATTATCTTCTGCGACGAATGCCAATCGCTATATATATGGCATTCGACGCCACAAATGGTTAAACTAATTAAGTCTTCGTAAGATTGGCCTAAGTTTTCGCCACGAATTGTGATCTTCGTCCCGGGCGGCCCCTCCTTGGGCGACAGACCTGTCACTTTCGGTGCATCCATTGCCGAATATACCAATCAATCACTGATTCAATGATTTAACGCCAAATAAATTGATTAAATAGTTTTGTCAACACTTTTAGTCTTAAATAGTCTTTAATAGGCGTTTGTTTTCGCTTCAAATCCGATATAAATACATAAATACGTCAAACAATTAATCAAATTATTTAAATAATTTGAATGCATTTAACTTAATTTAATCAAAACTTTTACAATAGTATTAATTAAAAACTCTATATATCTTCTTCTTAATGACAATTAATTGTAGATTTAATTAAAACTTTTTGTAAATGTTTTCATAGTTTTTGACGTATTTAATGACCGAATTATGATTACATAACATGTTTTCAGATTAATCGAAACATACGTTATCTTTAAAATACAAATATTTGTTTTCATTTTTACTCAAATATTGTTTATAAACACATTTTCCCACAACTTAATAATTATTTTTACCCCATATTAAGTATTACTACATCTATGAATAGCGCCAAAGCTTATTTGTATATTAAATAGAAAAGTTTTGGTCAATTATTGCCAACAAAACCCATAATATTAACTCGGTTATTCTTAAACAAATTTTAAAATTTGTATTCAGTTTAGTTTAGAATATTTATTTGAATTAAGTTATCTTAAAATTCAGATTATTTTTGTTAAACTTACTCTATTGAATTTAAAATCTATTTTTAACATATGCTTGGGAATATTGTGGATAAAATTAGTAACGTGCAAATCTAGTGTCATCTTAAACTAAATATAATTAGCGTTGGAACAAATTAATTTATTTGTTTGGCTAATTTATGCTAGATAGTTAAATAAAATTTTTATTAACAACATGTTAGTTAAAAATTAAATATACTACGAAAAACTATTTTGTCAAAAACTTTAAAAATTGTTTATGGTGTTTATAAATATAAAAATTATATTAAAATTTTAAAATTTACAACAAAAATTTGAGCGTGTTACTGTTAAAATTTATTGATTATAATATTAAAAAAACTAAATTTTTAATTATTTATTATATTTATAAAAAAAACCCAAGCTTAGTTTTAATTAATGCAATGTTTAAATTTTTAAAGTTATTTTTAAAATTTATATTTTATTTTTAAAAACCTTACAAGGCATTAATGTTAGTTTATGTAAAACAAATAAATTGAACAGTGTTAGTTTGAGTAAGCGAGTTAATAAAACATTTGACATTTAACGAAATATTGATATTTTAGACTATTTCTAGTGATTGAATGTAAAATGTGCGCAACTCTAGTCGTAATGCTTTGCCATTTTGCGTTTGATTCGTCTTTCAATTGCTTTGTGTTCACTCATTGACTGGCATTTCATCCTATGATAGACTATCGCTCGACTCGAGTCAGCACTCGATTCGTTCAAACAATTTGACAATTATTTCAATACAAACACACTTTCAGTCAAACTATTTGTCAATCGTTTCGATAGATTTCGATCAAAACAATAATAATAAACAAATTATTTACTCATTTATGGTTGAAATCGACTGAAATGATCGAATCGAATGACACGAACGCTGGCAATAGTGAAGCCCAACAACTGTTGGACACGTTCTGGCACAGGGAGGTCGACAACATCAAGAATTTGGCGCAGGTAGGCCTCTCTTTCCTCCTCTTCCTCACCCTCTCTCCCTTCCCTCTCCCTTCCTCTCCCTCTTTATTGAATTGAAATATTGTTTGTCTTTTAATGGTTGGATCACTTCCTCGACTCTCAATCTCTTTGTGTTTCGTCTCTTCTATTGAACGAACGCTTCACTCGATTTCATTCATTTGTTTTGATTTAAATTATATTTTAATTAATTAATCGAATAATCGATTGAATTGTCGAATGTCTGCCAATTCAGACCGACTTCAAGAACCAAGAGTTACCATTGGCTCGAATTAAGAAAATCATGAAATTGGATGAAGACGTGAAAGTAGGCCAGACTTGACAGCGCCTTATGTCCGACATTTGCCATGAATTGTCTAATTGTTTGTTTGTTTAGATGATATCAGCGGAAGCGCCGGTCCTTTTCGCAAAAGCGGCCGAAATATTCATAACTGAGATCTCATTGAGGGCTTGGATTCACACCGAAGACAACAAACGGCGAACTCTTCAGCGGAACGACATAGCGATGGCGATCACAAAGTACGATCAGTTCGATTTCCTCATTGATATAGTGCCCAGGGATGAGCTCAAGCCCACCAAACGCCAGGACAACGAATCGCTTCGGTCTGCTGTCGCGACAACCCATGCCGTACACCCGGATCAGGTCCAGTACTACTTCCAATTGGCTCAACAACACCAACAGGCGCTCCAACAACAGGGCCCACAACAGGCACCGCAACAGATACAGATCCTGCAGACGGGCGGCGGGGGTGGCGGTCAGCCCCAGTTTGCGGTCTCTAATTCAGGCCAATTAGTACAGGTTCAGGTGCCGACTAATGTGAACAATGCGGGCGGCGATGGCCAGACAGTGGGCGCTCAGCCAACGACTCAAGTGCTGCAGATCTCAGCCCCAAATCAGACGGCGAACACAAACCCAAAGAGCGGACAATTACAGATCGTTCAGAACGTAATCGGTGCCAACGGAGAGGTCGTTCAGCAACAGATCCCAATCCAGTTAACGGCCCAACAGATTCAGGCACTCCTCCAGGGTCAGGCGGGCGGACAGGGCGGTGCGAATCACCCAATAATCCTGACGTCAGGCCTCCAACAGTCCGTATCTATGCCTCAATACCAAATCGCGACGAGTGGTGGCACTCAGTTCCTGCAGACTGTGGTGTCGGGTGCGGCCACTAATGTCGCACAGACTCTGGCCGGACATCAAACTGATATCAATTCTTCGCCACAATTAGAGGACGAGTCGAACGAGACTTAAGACAAATAAAGCATTTATTTTGAATTTTAATTCTCTCTCAAACTGTTATCATTGATTCACTCATTCATACGATTATTATATAAAGAGTTCATTAAAAATAAATTAAAATAATTTTCTATTAAATCCATTTTTTATTAATTAAATCGTTTTATTGTTTAAATTCGAATGAAATAACTTAATGTAAATCCAAATAAAAAATATATCAATTATTTTGTAAATATCTTTCGGCAATCACTTAAACTTAAAACTTGTTTTAGTTTTCGATGAATTAAATAAGACTTAAATCACTTCTACTTTGAGTTTCGAAAAACGATTCGTTTTTATTGAATAAAAAATTTGGTTAATATTTAAACAAATTATCAATAAATTTGAGGCAAAATCGAAATGAAATTCAATTTTTGTTTTATTATTTTCAAACTTTAAATTACAAATAGAGCTAAACTCCAGACTTCTTAGAGTTGAAGTACTCTTTGAGGAAGTCCATGGCCGGCGTCTCTTTGCCGTAGTCCTTCACCACTACACAACTACAACCGACCACTTTCCTGGCCTTCCCCTCCTTATCAATCTTGCAAAGGCCGGCCCATTCGCCCAACTTCTTGTTGTCGTCCACTTTAATCAAATCGATCTGATGTTCGGCACAGAGCGCTTCCACCAGTTTCTGGTACATCGGTTCGTCGCAGTTGGTCGCCAACACGCACAGGTGGGCC
Source organism: Belba bartosi (assembly GCA_034693685.1). NCBI lineage: Eukaryota > Metazoa > Arthropoda > Arachnida > Sarcoptiformes > Damaeidae > Belba > Belba bartosi. Next base: position 44,249 of record JAQFXP010000016.1, on the reverse strand, counting down.
TGTCGTCTGCCGGTGCCCAACAGTGCAATTATTGGTTAATTATTCAGTTTTTAAGATATTATGCAAATTAAAACATTTCAATTGAGAGCATAAACTATAAATCAGACAATAATTGGGTAACAAAACAGGAATTCCGCAGAGATTTGCTCAGAAGAGGGAGTCCTGAATATAGTCATCATTTTATGACTAAAACTAAACAATTGGCAAAACCTAAACCTATTGACCAAAACAACAATTCAAGCCATACTTGTCGAGTGTTTTTGCGGCTTCGTGTAGACCCCTGGCCAGTCCGTCGTGAGTCAATGCCGTCTTCAAGACTTCCTGCAGAGCCATATTGACATCGAGTATAGGCGCCGCCGCTATAATAGGCGCCGAAGTCTCTCTGTTTCGGCCATCGATTTAATGATAATTCAATTAATGCGTTAATAAACACAAACACGTGTTTCGACTCAATGCTAATGCATTGCTGACTGCCTTACCCTTCATTGTCCGACATTTTGGTCTTAAGTTTATCAAATTTGGGTTAAATTACTGAAACAACGCAAACAATAGATTATATTAATTATAATTTATTACAATTTAAACAATAATTGAAATTAAATACATAATAAATTAAATTAAAAAGTGAATCAATTTTAAAACACTTACACATCTATTGCCAATCAGTAGGAAAAGGAAGTATATCAAATGGTTTGTCCACAAATTTCGTCATTTAAATAAAATTTTATGACAAACTCAAACGTCATTCAAATTAAAGTTCATTGACTTCTAACGTAGAGCTTAGAGAATTTAATGATTTAATTTATTAGATAAATGAGAAAAAATATGAATAAAATTATTTAAATTATGTGAATTTTTTTTTATAGTTTAAATATAAATAATATTGTTTACTTTACACATACTACCAAATTAATTATATAGTACTTGAACATTTTTACTTTACTTCAAAATATTGTAGACATTGGTAGTCAAACTGATTTTATAAATTAAATTTTTTTAATTAAAACAAATTATCACATTTAGGACACTGTGATGACTGCATACAAATCTAAATATGTTTAATCAATTGCAAAACAGAAAATTTAAGAAAGTTATTAACAAGCAAATATTCCAAGCACAGAAAACATTAAAATTGTTTTTTCAACAAGTAAAGAGTGGTGGTTAAGGTGGTTAAGGTGGTTACATTAACCTTTAATAAATTAAATATTTTCTCATGTATTATTAAGTTTCAATTTTTGATTAAAATTACAAATTTTGTATGCTGGCGTACAAACAAAACTATGGGTTTTTATATTTATAAGTTTATAATTAATATTTTAATCAACAAATAAAGTTTTAATCTTAAAACAAATTAAACTTTGATAAGAATAAAATTATATTTTAACTTAAAATTAACTTAAATTTTAATTTAATATAAAACAATAAAAATTATTTTGCAAATACATAAGTTCAAAAAGTAATTTATGTAAATTTAATTTAATTGAGTTTAATTAAAACTTTTTGTATTAGATTTTATCTAAAGTTGACATTTTAAAAATATACCGAAGTACCCCACTTATAATTGCAATTGTAAGTGAATTTCTGATCAGAGTGCAATTATATTTAGGTACAATTGCGCTAAATTTTAGACTAAACTTTTGTCAAGCATCTAAAATAGTTTAAACATTTGTAATATCGTAATAAAGTTATATATTTTTTTTTAAAAACAACGATTATAAGATTTGATATATTAAATAAATTATTATTTAAAATCTATATTTTAATTTATAAAATAAATATTTTATGTTAATAATTAATACTTAAAATACTGTATAACCTTTTAAAACTAAATATGCGTTACAATAAATATTTATATTTTATTTTGTAAAAACTAACTAGTTTTAAAAATTATTATTTCAAAAATATTTTTTATATTATAAAACTAATTTTTAATATTAAAATAAAATATTAAGTTGTAGGTTTTAAAGACATGTCTAAAATAAACAAAATTTCATTATTTTACCAAATAAAATTTATACAGAGTACATACTGTAGTTTTAAACGGTGTATAATTGCATGCAATTGTATGTGAGTTTCTGATCAAGGTGTAGTAGTAAGTTATCTAGATAAAATTGCAGTACTTTTGATTGACTTGATTTGTTCTAAAATCACTTATATTTGCACGCAATTTTAAGCGGGGTAATTCAATACAAGTAAAAATATTTATTAGATCATTTAAATATATTTCTAAAAGGGCATTTTAAGTTCTACTGTAATTCGTAAAAATTTTCAAACTTATGCGAAATGCAATGTCCGAACAAGACCTGAACTTTGTGACTAAACGGACAAGGAAGTTTGGACGCAAACAATTTGAATACATTTAGAATACTTTTACTTAAAAAAGTTTGCAAAATGTTGTCCAAACTAATGGAAAATCTAATAAAAAATAGCAAAGGTTAGAAAAAATGAAAAGGAAGGATTAGAAACAATAACTTCTTTCCTTTCGATAATATCCGTTATATAAAAATGACTTCAAATGAAAATATATTTTTATTAATCAATAATTATTACATTTATAACAAAGTTGTAATTTATAGTAAAGTAAAAATCTAATAAAACAATCGATATTTCATATAATTTTACATTTCTTTGTTGTATAAACTGATAAAAACTTTTGGTAATAGTTGTCGATTGCAATACAATTATGACATTTGAGTATTTAATTCAGTTATTTTGACCCCAAGTTTGTTCAGCACTTCTTTCGATTCTTTAACGGCCTTTCGATTAACATAAATGAAAAACAAATTAAATTTTAGACTCAAAACCGAAATAACTTCTTCTATACCTCTTTGTCGTCCCATTTGTTAGAATTCTTGTATTTGCCGACGACTGCAATCAATATAGACTTAGCTCTCGAGACGTCTCTATTGAGTGCAACCAATGTTTTTGCGATCAAAACCTTATTCTTCGAATAGAAATCGCTTTCAATCTCTTCTGCCTTTTCGAGCGCCTGAAGACCTAATTCGAGGTTCGCTTCCGGTAATGACCCGTAGATTATGCCTAAACAAAGAGATTGCAAAATAAATATTTGCAAATTGTGTCCATTAATTCAATAGTGATGTCCATTACCGGCCAGTTTCCTCTCAACCCAACTGAAACATAAAGTCAAATATTTAATAAATTACGAGAAATAGTGAAAAACAAATAAAATTTTAATTGAATATAATTAGAAATGATTACATACGACACCTGATTGCACGAGTAGTGCCACTCTCCCAATAAATAATGAGCGGTCGGGTCGTTGGGCGAGAATTTGACCGCTTTTTCCATATGTGTCCTCACATTCAAGACCTGTTCGATCTTCTCTCGCGTGCCTTTCATTGTAGACACGGAGTTGAGTAGAATTGCGGCCCACTATTGGACAGTCGGACAGTCGATATGACAATTCAAATATACATTTAGATAATTATATAATTTGTATTTGTGAGCAAATGCCTACTTTATGAGCCGGTCCGCACTCATCGCAAAGTTCCAGAGCTTTGACGACATGCCTGTGCGCCTCTTCGAGCAGAGCTGTAGCCTCTTTGCTGTCGATGTCCGGTCGCTTACTCAAATGAAATTCACACCTGGCCACTCTCCACAACACATCACAGTTGTCATACCAGGAGGCCTGGGATCGGAGCAATTGGTTTAGTTCAAAGAACTTATTCTCGTCGAACAGACGATCGGCTTCGGCCAGGATTTTCCTCTCCTCTTCTTTCGGGTTTGGACTGCCCCAGGCCTTCACCACAAACGGAAAGGCGATCGCAATTGTTGTCAATTGTGTTTTAAATCCAAAGTTTTGATACTTTGATATAATTTTGGATAAAATAACCGAATTTTTCGACTCATTTCTGCCAAAGTTTCTCCAATTTCTTCTTCCAATAACTCTTTGAAAGTTTGGATATTTTTTGCCAATTCTCGTCAGAGAAGGCAATAACAGATTTTTAAATAACAAATCTTTTGCATTCATTTTGTCTATAAATGTATTTTAAAACTAATTTTTTATTTATTTAACTTTTGTCTAATAGTGTTATACATATAAAAAGAAAATCAAACGATAAGAAGTATTTAACGATCAAAGTGTCAAATAAAATGTGAAAAACTAATCAAATGGCGTACAAACTCTTATCATATCTCAACTCCAGTGCATAGAGTATCCAATCCTCGACTACTGGTACTGCAAAATATATAAACAATAGAAAACCGGCTCTAATAACAACTTTGAGAGACTGAGTAGTGAATCCTCTTCTGCGCTGTTCTACCCTTGAAATGTTGGTTTGCGTCGAAACGATTGGAAAAACTTTATATTAATATACTATTCACTAAAATGTGTGGAAATACCCAATAAAACAGTTTTTAACGAAACTAATCGCTAAAACTATAAAAAAGTTCAAAAACTATTGATAAACAAAGAATATAAATAAAAATCAGTAAAAAATCAATTTTAGGCAAATTTTTTAATTAATTTATTTAAACAAATGAATGAATTTTAATTCCAATTATTAAAAGTGTGAATCATATATCAAATAATTGTACAAATCTTTCTCTTTCTCTCTTTTGATGGCAAAAAAATCATAATTTTCTCAAAACATTAATTTATGAAAAAAATCACAAAAAGTGAATAAATAGCAAAAAAATTCTATATAAACAGCAGTTTTTATCTTTTAAGTACTTAAAGTAATCAAATATTTAATATATTTCTGGAATATAAAAAGAATTTTCAGTAGAAAAAATTGTAGCAAAAAATGACAATAAAAACAATAATCATTTCAGAGGCAATAGAATTGTTATCACTTTTTCTTTTAATTATTATTAATTTGATCGGAAAATAGCGGCGAAAACAAAAATTACTTCAATTTCGTTCCACACAAACAGTTGACACAAGAATTGCTGCACTTTTTGTTGCGACAAATAATTTGTAAGTCCGACCAAACGGACAGTCAGACTGCTGTCCACCCGAACAGTCGCTCAAAAATATTATTTCTCACAATTATTTACAATTAAATAAAATATAATTTCATTAACTTTTCGTTTCGTTGTTCTCAAAACTAATTAATAATAATATAATAAAATCTGTTTTGCATTCAATGGAAGGAATGTAATGTTGGTTCGAATGGTTAGAACTCTTCGGCGTCTCTATAGTTGGGTTCCGCAGAAACAAAGAAGTCGTCGAAAAATCCGTACAAAAACTCAAAGGTCGGCCTCTTCTCCGGTTCCGCTTCCCAGCACTGAATCATAATACTATAGACAGAGTCCGGACACTCACAGGTCGTGGGCTTTGGCATTCGATACCCGCGCTCTACTTGTTCGATGACCTCACGATTATGCATACCTTCACACCATTTATGGTTTAATTAATATTTAATTATTAGTTAATTATTCAAAACGTTTTGTAAATGCTTTGAAAATAGAGCTACGAATAACTCAAAGCAATAACAACTAAATAACAATCTACATACCCGGGTAAGGCACCTGTCCGTGAGTTATTAGTTCGTAGAGTAATATCCCATAACTCCAAACATCGGACTTAATGGAGAACTTTCCGTAAAGCGCAGCCTCGGGTGCCGTCCATTTGATGGGAAACTTAGCGCCCTGTCGTGCCGTATACTCCGAGTCCTCAATGACCCGGGCCAGACCGAAGTCGGCCACCTTCACCACTTTGTTTTTGCCGACCAATATATTCCTTGCGGCCAAATCCCGGTGAATCAGTTTTTGACTTTCGAGGTAAGCCATTCCACTCGCTATCTGTGCCGCCATATCCAAGAGGTCGTGGATTTTCAGTTGCTTTCCCTCTCTATTACGCAAATACTCTAAAAGACTTCCGTTGCACATGAATTCGGTTATTATAAGAAGCGGTTCCTCTTGAGAACAGACGCCGTAGAGCGGCACTAACTTCTCGTGTCTGCACTTCCTCATTATGGCCGCCTCTTCGAGGAATGCCTGAGCGGACATCGTTCCGGACTTTAGAGTCTTTATCGCGACTTCTGTGTGACCTTTGATTCAATAAATTTTAAATTAGAATACATTTTGTCAACAAATTGCAGGCAATCAGAGAAGCGGTACCTCTAAACCGGCCATAATATACTTTGCCGAAGTTGCCTCCTCCCAGCTCTTTCATAAATTCCAAGTCTTTCCTATCGATTTCGTCCTTCTTTGAGGGCCAATAACTTGGCTTTGATTTAGGACAGGGTTTAGTGAGTTCGTGGCACAGGCCGTTCGAACCATCGGTATAATATCCAACCAATTCTTGTAAAGTACTAAACGTCTTCCGTGTCGTCACATAATAGCCTCCGTTGTCCATAGCTTTGATCTTATAGTGCTTTACGTGTTCGCCCTTATTCTGATCCCAATCCTTGATTGACAGAGAATAAGCACCTGAAGAGACAGTGGAATACATCGGTTTAAATATTGCGTTCAAAATGTTATGTTTGCACTCAATTACCGGCAGTTTGTTCGCTATTCCTAATCAGGAAAGTGCCCCTCGAGTTGTCCCCCAATAACAACAACTTTTCCGCTTCTCTTCGCGATATTTTGCCGAAAAACCACCTAAAGGTCAATTAGAATAATGAAACAACAATTCAATTCTTGCAGCTCTTCGACTGTAGCAGTGCTGTACTGTCGCAGTGCTATACTGTTGTACTCACTCTTCCATTTCAATGGCTTCGGAAGCGACATAATTCATAGGAATATATCCCTTTTGATTGTTAGTCATATGCTTTGCGAGCCACCAGTCAGGGTCGGTGTCGTCGAGGATGTGTAGGCGCTCACCCTTCCGGAAGGAGAGGTCGCCGTCGTCTTTGGCGTTATAGGTATATAAGGCAATGACTATCTTTGAATGCGATGACGACGGCGTCCGACTCACCGCCGATTCGGTGGTCAAACCGCCGCTATGTTTGGCGTTTTGCACATTTGGGGGCAGCGATGACAGGGGCGGCCGGGAGTTCGGGTGACTCTCTCCTGGTTTGTCGTCTTTCGATCGATAATTGGCACTCAATCGCGGATCCAAAGCAAACGGATCCTTACCATTGATGGCTATATCACCACTTGTTTTATCACTAGTGATACAGTTGCCCATCACTGACACTGAGGGCACCGACTCTTAGCCGCAAATAATCTGAAAATCAATAAATAGTAAATAAATAATGAATTTCAATGTCTTCGCACGACTAATGAGTTCACATAAATCAATTCATTCGTTAAATATTAAGTCATATAAAAACTTAATTAAAATAACTGTTAATGACTTTCGATTCACATGAGGAGGAAGTCTCGTCTGTCTATCGCTTTATAATAATAACATTTAAACGAAAATAATTAAATCATTTGATGCTATCAATGGTTGCAATCGATTGAATGATTTTTTCATAATTAATAAATCAATTAATGTTTGAAACAAAAAAAGCTAAACAACAAGAAATCACATTATTGTGGATATAATTATTGTAAGCAATCGTATAATCATTTCCTTAAAATAGTTCTATAGTTCACATAATTTATTATTAGTATTACAAACAAGAAATCAAATGCCATTTAGAACTACTTCTAATCTAAATACAACACTAATGAATGTATTTAGAAATACTGTACAGAGAATACAATAAAATATAAAATATAAACTTAACTACAAATGCGTTCATAACTATGAAAATTATAGAAAAAATTATTTATTAAAATATATGTTTAGTTAAGTGAAGAAATGTAATGTTTAGTTGAGTTGTTGTGTTTGTGTCTCATATTTTTTTATGCATGAAATTTATTTTAAGAGAAAAATGTTTTTCGAGTTCTACCAAAAGCCTATTATTATTATAATATCTTTTCTATTATTACGAAAAATATTTAAGAGACCAGTAATGCATTCAAATGCTAACTAAAGAATGTTTTTTAAAAATACAATATAAGACAGAAGAGCCGTAAAGACAGAGACGAATGAGTTGTCAATTGAGATACAGAACTGAATTGAAAAAAAAATTGAAATACTATTCAATACATAATCTAAAGACATATTAGATATTCGGTTAATAAGAGTGCGAATCGGGTCAACACTCATGACATCAAACTTCGCTTCTATTATATGTCATTAAATATAGACATTAATTGTTTTAAATCATAAACTGATATAAATTAAATATAAATATATTAAACGATAAGAGAATGACATAAAAAACAACTCAAAGCAATCTAACAGTTAATTAAACAAAATTACCCAAATGTTTAAATATATAAAAACAGTATTTGTTTTATCAGAACTGCAAAACTCAGTTCATATTTCGCTTCAGATTTGATAATTTCTTGCCTTAAATGCAATTCTAATTTAAGCCTAAATTGTTTTCTTGTCTTTCGATTATGTTTTCAATTAAATTGTTTTGTTTTTCTTCTTAAGTTAACTTCAATTTTTAGACTTTTAATTAGACTTAAGGAACAGAACAGAAACTGTCGAAAAATATGCTTTTATTTTGTTATACGAAACAACTGAATATTCATTAGAAAATAATAACCAGTTTTTGTATTATTAATAAAAAACAGTTTTTTCTTTTGCACTCATTTCAGATGCAATGCATTGAATAAATGAATGAATTGATTGTTTGTTTGATTGACTGAATGAATGCATCCATTCGTACGATAATTAATTAATTAATTAATATTTTAATCAGACATTCAATGCATAAATAGATATAAATTTAATACTAAACGACAAAACATTTCCAAACGATTCAAATATGTAAACATTGACTGAATTACTGGTTTATAAATACAAAAGAGCTTTAAATAAACGATAAAAACATTTTACATAAAAAACTATTTGCAATACAAACAGAAATTATTTTGAAAAATATATTTCAAACGATTGCCAACAGAAATGATTAAAAATTTAATTATAAATAGAAAGTCTATAATAAATAATAGACAAAAAAATTTAACAAAAAAACTAATTTCAAACATAAAAAACATTTAAAGCAATAAAAATGTAATAAAAATCAAATAAAACAAAAAACAAATGACTTTTTATTCCCAATTTGTTAATTAACGCTAATTTGGTTAAACATAAAAATTTAATTAATCACTAATTATATGCAAATATAAAAAATAAATAAAAATTTGAAAAATATTTGAAAATAAACAAAAAATTCATACATTTTTGATGATTTAGTTGACGTCAAAAATATATATAAAATGATTTGTTTTGCACCAAATAGTCGACAATTAGTTATAAAATACGAATAAATACTTTGATTTTTGATTGAATTAAATAAAATTAGAAATATATAAAATTAAAAAATATATATTTGTCTTAATATTTGGCTTTTGTTTTGAGTTGTCTTTTGACAGACTTTTTGTTTATTGAGTTTTAGTTAAAATAATTTCAAATTTAAATCATTATTAATATTGTTATTAAATATATCAATTATAAAACCGAATATAATATCTGTTGTAAACATATTTGTATTAAATATATGTAATATAAAACTTATGGCAATTCATCGATCGATTGATTAATTAATTTGTAAAACAATTAATAGGTTTTGAATCACAATTAGTAGTGAAATGTTTGGCAAAACTCATAATAATTACACCATTTTTGTAGAGACTATGCATTGAAAAACACAAACCAAACACTCAATGCATTCAATGCATTGTCAACTCAGCCAACATTTATCAGATTATACACAAACGACGTATTCGCACGACTGGCGCTCCCTTTCGTGCACGAAGTTTGCGCTTTGAAAAACTTTTTTGCAGAACTCGAAGTTAGTGAGAGAATGCTAAACAATTTTTTGCAATTCTATCTTTGCCAATTTAATGCGCAAGCATGTTGTTTTTGTACACTTTTTCTAATCTAGACCATCCATTAATTACGCTATGAATCATTATTTCTCAGAATTTCTTGTTCACTAAACACGAGTTCAAATATTTTTTGTATGAGACATAAAAATTTACTGATGAGAAGATTTGCTGTAAAAAACTTTTCTTTCCTGATAAAAGAAATTGACTGTAAATACAGTATTAGTTGTGCTATAACTGTACTGTATATACAGTACTGTACAGTCAATTGAGAATCGATTTTATTTACTTAAGTTTGACGATTGTTTAGACGGAATTCGGATGATTAGAGTAATTGTATTTTTCGGTTTGAATGCAGTTTATGATGAAATGAAATTATTCTTAAAAACTTTTTCTCGTTTTTTCTTTTCCTAACAAATTGATCTTCAGCTCAACTTTATTTCGGTTTCACTTTAATTAATTAGATTTCCGAATATTTTATTACAATCTTCCCATTTGAGTAAATAATTAATAATTCAAAGCTTTTCTAAGTTGCTTGTATCTTATTTCTTCACTGTTTATATATTTTAATTAAACATTAGTTTACAAAATCAATCTTTTCGTAAATGTATTTTTTCTTCTTAATTAAATTATACCTTTCATTGATTTTTTTTGTAAACATTTTAAAAAATTAAATTTATTTGTTTTACTAAATGAAGCGAAAATTGACACAACCAAATATTTTCACATTGAATTTACCAAGTTGGCAAAGTATTGTTTGAGGTTTTAAATTTTTTTTAATATATAATCATTTTAGTCAAAGACAAAGCCATATTTTAATTAATTTTATTTAAATTAACAGCCAATCTATTATGAGATAAATTTTTTAAAATTAAAAATTTTATTATATTAATAGAAATTTTATTATTGTTTTCAAATTACTGTAGAATAAAAATGATCGTTAGATAACACCATTAATGTTACTATGACAGTTTTAGAAAAAAAAACAAATTCTTAAAAATAGTATTTTGAGAAAACTAAATATTATAGCAAAAATACTTCAATAATTAATCAAGTCAAAAATTAATATTCTTATTTTACTATACTTATTTTTTTCTTTGTCAATTATATTTATATCAATTATTGCAATATTAAAATATAACTAGCTAATATTAGTTTACATCTATAATATTGCATTAATTCTTATTATTTTTGTCAAATTAAAAATATTTCTATAGATTTACTAAATAAAGTAAATTTTTTCATAAACTAAAATATTAGATTAAAATTTTTATTTTTAAATTTATTTATAAAAACATCGAAAATATCGATTTTTACATTAAATCTTCACATCATTTAATAAATTGTTTTATTTTGTTTGTATTAGAAACCTCTGCAGCACTTCTGCCATCCTTTGCCACAACAATTGGTTTGTATCCTATAATTGATTGGATTCGTTGGATTCGCACAACTCCTGACACAGATGTGATGATAAGGAATATATGGCTCTTCTCCGAGAAGATGTCTTCCGGCCAACCACTCACCCGAAGATGGAGTAAAGTTGATCATTGCTAACATTAACAGCAAATAATGAACTTTTATTCCATTAGATATCATATTTGAGCTAAATTTTAACTTTTGACTTAACTCTAGAGAATAAGATCGAAGATCGAGAGACTAACTACTGGTCTACTGGTAAGAGCTTTTAAAAAAATTCTCAATTTTATATTGAAGTGGTTTTTGTTTAACATATCATATATTCGACACTTATCTCGCGTCCAATGGCCATGAATTCTCATGAATTTCTCATATGTCAGTGAAACCACTTATTTCCCACAGAATCCACTTTCGCTTAAATTGATTTTCTTCAAAATTACAAATATTTGCTTTTATCGCATGAATAACAATGAAAGTCTACAAATACAGATATATGCTTGCTGCTGCAGCTACGCGATTCTTTGCTCTTCTCTTCTAACTTATATCAGTTGTTTTAAGTCAACTAAATAATAGTTTGCTATTTGACGGCCAAAACATTATTTACTAATTGATAGATTGGTTTTGTGATGTTGTTATCACTTTAACAATATTTATAGCTGTACAATTAAATTTAAAACTTATTTTACTTATATCTGTTAAATTAATTTTTTTAATATCAAAGGTTAAACAATTATTGTAGGCTATAGCTAACATTTTTATCCAAACATTAGATTAGTTTATACTTGTATTAGAATAAAGATTTGTTAACATAGAATTTGGTAAATTATGATTTTTTAGCAATCTCAATCAGATAATAAAAACTTGATCATGTTTGAAAAAGACAAATTAAAATTGGTAACTTCTATATTAATAAATGTACTTTAATTTTCTTATTTTTCAATTTAATTTTTTTTATCAAGGTATTTATATAATTTGTTTTAATTTAATGTGGCTAAATTTAAATTATTTACAGTATATAATAAATTTGTTTTGTCTGACAAGGTTTATTGGCAGAAGAAAATAATTATAATTAAGTCAGATAAATTCTAAAATAAATAATTAAAAAGTTGTCTCTTTGAAACTAATTGAATTTACTCTGTCTAAGTTACCTGTTAAATATTATATTTAAAGTTTTTTGAAATAATTTATTTAAAACTTAATTTCAAAAATAATTTAAAATTTAAAAGTATTTTAATGAATGCATACATAAATATTTGATTAATTTTTTAATTAATGTAATTAATTTTATTTTATAATTAATGTAATTTTAAATAAATAATTGGTTTTTAATAGATTTTATTGCATTAAATAAAATAAAAGTAAACTAACTACAATTTTCATTTTAGTTTTCTAGTCGAAGCATTCTTTTCGTACAATTTTTGAGAAAAGTATTTAAAAATTTTATTTTATTAAAAAGTATCTTTGTTACTTTATTTGTTTTTTGTTAATTACTTTGATTTTAAAAACTTCTATAATTTTAGAACTATTCTTAAGAAAAATATTTAATGATTTTATCTTAAATCGTCTTTAAATTGTAAAACATCAGCAATTAAATTAACTAAAAGATAGATTTCTAGGTAAAAATGCTAAATTTTTTTATACCAATTATTAAAAAAACCTTGTATAAAACTATATGTTAACTAAATTAGATATATGTGTTAGATATATGTTTAGATTATCTAAATCTATTATACCTGACCTAAACATATATCTAAATATATATAAAAATCTAAATATATATATATATACACCTAATTTACTTTACATATATAATTTTATGTGAAACCATTAATAATAAATTTTTAAAAAATCATATGTTCTAAAAAGTTTTATACGTGAGAAAATTACGCAAATATTCAAATGTTCAATCTATCAAATATTCCGATTTATCTCAGACTGTCTGTTCAATGTGTGTCTCAAAAGAATTTTATGAATCTCTAAAGAATAAGATCGCCTACTCTGGCACTTGTGATAGCTATGCCTAAAAATATTAAAGTAATATTCGGAAAAAACTTATGTTTTTTTCTGTAACTTATTTGCTATACAACAAAAAGTTACAAAAAATATATTGAATATATTAATGTTATAAAAGGTTTTATTATAAACTGGTATAAAATAATCTTTAAACTTACCTAGAAATATTTCAGCAGACAAACAAATTAAAGGTTAAAGGTATATATGTTAATAATACCAACTTTCTCAAAAATTGTTTTACATTCCAAATTGAATTTTTAACAAATTCATTGACAAAATAAATTATCAATAATTTAGTTTCAAATAATAAATTAGAATTTTGTGTTTAATTAAAAAACAAACTAAAAATTCATGTGATATGAACTTTAATATTATGAATGATTTGATGATATTTTGCTTAAATGATTGAAAACGAATAAATCAATTGTAATCCTAAAATGCAATACAATTCAGACATAATTAAGGCTAAAATCACAATTCATTCGTTTAATGATTATCTCAACTGAAAAATATAATTTATTTTCTTTATTAATCAAAAATCAATAATTTTTCAGTGAATCGCAAATATTTAAAATCGAAAAATTCAATCAAATCTACTTTTCAGTGTATATACAGTACAGTAATCACTCATTTTTCTCCTAAAGAATGTTATTCAAGGCTAATGTGATTGGAATTTATTTGGAAAAATTGCAAATCTTTTCCGAACATTACGTTATATCCACACAACGAGAGAAAACCGAAAAAGTGTTTAAAATCAATAAAAAATAAAAATAAATTTCTATTGTTGTTTAGCCTTTAATATGAATGGAAAGAGTATAGTAATGAAACTCCAGGTGCCGTAGACTATATGCCCGCAGAAGTATACCTGCGTTAAGACGGGATACCATTTCTTGTACGATAGGAGAGTGAAAGGAACTAAACAATAGCCAAACATATAAATTGTGTAAATTCGGAAAAATATGATGAGTGGCCAACGAATATAAAAGGCACTCAACATCTGATCGATTGCTTTGTTTTTATTGCGCCACGAATTCAATAGCGATAACACCTAATGGCAATGGCAATGGTTTATGGGATTAGCGATTACTCAACAAATTGATCAAAAGTTAATCACTAAATGTCAGCCTTTTGTCAAATAGAGCAATAGAGGCGACAACGATCGTACTGTACCTCCCATTCCATTTTCATTATGAGAAACTCCATTCCGAATGTGATATAATAACCGGTGGCCCAGCCGTGCCATAGGGCCAGGAATAGAAGTGTAAAGAAGTGACTGGCGGTGCGCGAGCCCAACAGCTTCAGTCTTTTGAACAGATATAAAGCCGCGAATTCATTGGTAGTCAAATTGAATGACCGAATCAGTCCTCCGAACGTCGAAGTCGTCTCGTATTTGATTACGTGAACGTTAGAGCACTCGTATACTGACCCTGTCTTCGAGTTATAGGACGCACCCGATATTATGCAAACCCCTTCCTAACCCCAAATGCAAATTGATCATTTAGCAATACTGTACAGTCGCATAGTTGCAAAGTCGCATGCAAATGGTACAGGTACATTTTTATTATTTTTTATATTGATTGCTCTTTTAACTGTAAAGCTAATTACTCAAAAGAAAAAACTTTTCTCATCGATCTAAACTTAAAATTGCGTGATTTAGAAAATTAATTACCATAAATCTTTTAATGTAAAAATAATCAAGATTATGTAATATGAATTTCTCACAAAACGTATCTAATATATATTTGATCTTAACAAATTTATTCACAATTATAAAAACTAACTAATCAATATTGATTTATAATTTTGCGCCAAACTATTTTTAAAAAGTTTTTAAGACAGAAGGTTTAAAGATTTATAGTTAATCCGCCCTTGGTTATATTAACTGAAACGAAATAATAAAAATAGAAACCTAAATACCTATTTCTTTGGACTTATACAAATTGATTGGAAATGTTTTGCATTAAATTATAGCCTTTTATAAGTAAATTGATTTTCGGAAACATATATCGATTAAATACATATTTGTAATCATTATAACGGTATGGGTTGACAGCAGTTCCTCACTTTCTTAACGAATATTTCAAAGCGAATGCATTAATATTTAAATGCATTCAAAATAGTTTCTTTCGCGACATAACATAAGCGCAAATATAATATTAGTTTTTTTAGATCTACTAAAGCTTGCAATAAAATAGAGCACATATTCTATACCCAAACATATAGTGAAATTGGATTTACTCACAGCGATGAGCCAACCAGACAAGTATTTACAAGTATTAATCTTGGTTATGATGGCTAGGATAGTCATCTTCATGAAAAATCCATAAGAGCTCTGAGAGGGCGGTTGCGATGGAAAGCAAATAGAATATAGAGAGAGTGAGAATCGGAAACAATTAATTTCGACTATTTATTTGCTTTAAACATACGAATTGTTCGGAATTCAAGTACTGGGATGGCCAGTAATTTGACCCAATCTGATAGATGGCCAGATAGATGAGACCCACAACCAGACGGATCACTGCTGGAAGCCAACTGTTCCGGCATTACAACAACATTGGATTAAAACAAATAAACTAATTGTGAAATAATCAATAGAAACGAAGAAGCGATTGGAATACCATTTCGGAAGATAATTATGTGTGGAGTGAATGTACGCCAAATAGCTCTTATACTTGACCTGAGGGCCTATGAGGAAAGAGCCGGGAAAGTAGGCGTGCGATAGCAGTTCGATCAAAGTGGGAACAGCCGGCACAGCCGTGTCTTCGTTGAAAAGCTTTAGTCTACTGTCGACTGATTGCGAGCCTTTCGACTGATGAGTGGGCGAAGCGGTCGCAGTCGACTCCCGAACTAGTTTTGCATTTCGATGTCCGTCATAGACATCGAATGTTAGCGCAATTAAGCGCAGAGTTAGCATACATTGAGGTATAGTCCACGTGAAGCTATACTCAAACCCAGTTTGCGTCACATAATAGCCCCACAATAGATATGTCTGACAATTAATCGATTAAAGCATTCATTAATTTTGTATTATATTTATATTTGGTTTTTATTAATTTAATGTTTGCGACCATACCATACAAAATGTGAGGTTTAGTGCTATTGCTATACGTTTTGGTCTGATTAGTGTCAACACTGTATAAACGAATAAACAGTTCACAAACGAATGAATCGTATCGATCCCTTCACGGAATATAAATATAAGAATACGATTAATGCATATATAAAATATAAAACAGTCGACTTTTGGTCGATTTTTAATATTAATATTATTATAATTAATGAATGAAAAAAATTTAAACCAATTCTAACCATAATTGAAGTAACAGAGAAATAAACCACAACTCGTATAATACAAATGTTTGACAACCACTGGTTTATTGGCCAAAAATATATTGTATAGAATACATAGTGGGTATCCTAAGAGAAAATAAAACATATATTGAGCATATATTCCGTTGCATGCTTACAATTCTTGTAATGTTTCGACAAAATTATTTATTAACAAGCATCAATTTAAATGATTTATATTTATTGTAAATTAAATAAACAAATATTGGGCAAACATTGAGCCGAAATGATGAACATACCTAAATGAGCCGACACAATTAGCCGAAGAGCATTCTCATTGCAGCCAATCTGAGTTGCTAGTGAACTAAATATGTTATCCATTCTAACCGTTCCATCAAAACAATTAACAAAAATACTTAACACAATTTGTTTTTACTTAACACAGATTTTGGCTCATTTTCAATACCACATCATATCATAGAATATATTTGAATCGATGAGCGCTTTCGGTCACAATCACACACTACAAGTGAATCACTGGTTTGTACTTTCGTTTCCAAATGAAAAATATTTCTAAACTTAATCAATAAATTGATACTAAACTACCAACGATAGGGAGCGCACAGACTCTCGAAAACTTTTTAATTAGATAAAAGTTTTAATGATTTCGGACTTATTTTAACGATAAATAATTTGTAAACCAAAGAGAAAATGTTTTTATGTAAATAACTGATAAGATTAGAACTTTTAAACAATATGTTATTTTCAAATATCAGAATTTGCGTCAAACCAATTACAACTAAAAATACGCTTTTAATTAATCGAGATATGAACTTGTTTGCAATTTTATTTTATTGAACTTTGAATTAATCTAGTTATTATGTTTTGATAAGATTTATAAGTTGAATGAAACTCAAAATTATCAGCATTAATTTTGAAAATTGTTCTAGTTTATGTTTAGCACAATAAATTGCTTTTATATTACAGTACAATATTTCAATTTGATTTCAATTTTTTTAAAAGTTTAAACTTTAAACTATTAATCAATTGCTTATTTAATAATTATCTTAAATTATCTCTTATATAGTTATTTTAACCTTTGAGTTGCTTGATACATTAAATCAGAAATTGAGAAGTTTGGCCGATTCAGAGGGAATCATAGGAGGAATTTTTTTAAACAGTAAAAACACATTTGTTTATTTTTAAAAATTACCCAATTTACGGTAAGTAGATTTAAATTGGATTAAAACAAAATTCAGTTAATTTAACTGAATTTAACACCAATTTAGGGAATTTTTTTTTAATTACAAGCCAAAATCTAAAAACATTTGCAAGTTCTAGAGGGGGGAGGGAGGGGTTAAATGCCTTTTTAAAATCATAGGAATTTTTGTCTGACTCTCTCTTCTTAATGTCTGCATTAAACTTAATAAATAATTAAAATAAAAATTTATTTAACGTTAGAAATTTTGAATGTTTACTAAATGTTGGTAATATTTTCAACTTTATAGCAATATTTAAATAAATGGCGCAGTTTTAATTGTTTAAATAATAGTCATAGAATTTAACATTAAATAAACTACAAAACATTGCTAATCTTATTTATAAAAGTATTTAAAATTATTTTACTTTTGCAGTTATTTCAAACAAAAATATAAAATATATTTAATAAAATGACTTAAATATCTAATAAAATAATTTACCCTTATTGCATTTGTTAAATTACATAAATTGTATTATAATTATTAATTTACTTAAATTTTTAATAAAATATTTTAAATTACCTTTTTTATTTTTAATAAATTTAATCCAAAACAAAATTAAACAAATTATAAAACATTAATATAAAATGTTATATTTATAAAACAAAACAAGTGTGTGAAATTTGATGTCATTTAATGTAATATAAAGAGATGTTTAATCAATAAATACTATCCAGATATAATTGATTCAGGAAGAAAATGCAGTAAATCCTTGAATTTTATTTAATGTGTGTTGTTATGCAATAAACTGATTAATAAAAAATATATTTTGAACTGAATTTTATGTATCAGATATATTAATCTACATTAATATAAACTAAATTTAATGCAAATTAAAAAAAATTATTTTAACATCTAATTTAAAAAAAATTTTACTATTTAATTTCAAAATAAGAATTTACTTTTAAATAAATTATTATTAATAACACATTTTGTTGTTGTTGTTGTTAATTATCATAAATGAAATTATCTATATCAATATAATTAAATTTTTTAGTTTATTTTGAACAAAAATCTGAAAATCTATTTTGATCAATAGATAATTAATTTTAATATTTATATATTAAATATTTTTAATTTAATATTAATTTTTTAATCTACACAAACAAAATGGCAAATAAGTAATCAAAATAGTTTAGATACGCAATTAAATGAAATAATCTCACTATGTAAACACGATAAATTAAATTATACACTTAATATGTTTAAAATAAATTATATTTAATAGTATAAAAATTAAATCAAATGCAATTTGATTTCAATATAAAGTTTTACTATCAATTAATTATAGACCGATAGATGACATAACAATCTCAATCAAAAAAATTGTTTACAGAATAACAGAATCGTTAGTTTATGAAAAGTACGCTTGGATACAGTTTTGAGTTTAATTATAAATAAAAATTATTTTACACAACTTTTTCTCCACAAGTTTTTATTTGTTCAAAAGTTTAATTGTTATTTTAATTGTAAATTAAAAAACATTTTAAATAGTAATTTATAAAAATAAAGAATTTAGTGAAGAAAAGCATTGAATAAATTTGGTTCGAATTCATGGATATGAGTGAATTTAGAGCAAAATAGATCTCATGGGATGAGGCTCTGGATCCTTCCCTATGGGATAGGGTTTACACAGGGCTTCAAAATGTGAAACAGGAGATAGTCTCGTATAATAGGGGGGACTGGGAATGACTCCGACGGACGACCTATTTGTCAGTCAAATGATGAGCGGTTTTGATGACTATTATGCAAAAAATAGTAATTATTTTTTATA
Source organism: Belba bartosi (assembly GCA_034693685.1). NCBI lineage: Eukaryota > Metazoa > Arthropoda > Arachnida > Sarcoptiformes > Damaeidae > Belba > Belba bartosi. Next base: position 24,698 of record JAQFXP010000016.1, on the reverse strand, counting down.
TTTTTGATTTTGTTTAAATTATTATATTTTTACTTTTGGAAATTTACTTTTTTTTGTTTTTATTTAAAAATATAAAAATATTCTAAAACTACTGCATATTTTTTATATTTAAATTTAAAAAAGTTTTATAAATATTTTAGAAAAAGTTAAAATTATTTTAGCTCTAAGTTATTTGGCTCTGAATTTTGTTCAATGCAAATGTCAAAGATATTTATTGTTGAAATTTTGAACCAAGTATTCTGCGAGTGTTCTCTAATGTTGTTCTTAATCTGAAAAATTATGCTTGCAAACATAATATCATATTTGCCAGACTATACTATAATGATAAGATTTATTAACTTACTTGAATAGACTTACTTTAGTCCTGTATAAAGCATTGTGTATATGAAATGTGACCATAATTTCCACAAAATATCTCAATTGTCTAATTGAATATTTCACTCAAACTTCGTTTTAAAATAATTTTTAAGTTTTATATATATCCAAATTTAGTCTTTATTTTTAATTTTAAAATTTTATTTATTATGTTTAATATTTTATTCTATCAAACACAAAATATTCTTTAATAAAGTAGTCATTTTTAAACATATGAATAAACATTTATTTTTGAAATTAAATTAATATTTTTTTATAAAATTATTAGAAATAATAATTAAAACATTAAAATCATTATTATCATATAATTATTTAATTAAATAAAAATGTTGCACGTTGTAATTTATAATTTAATAGTTAATTTTATATAATTAAAGCAAAATAATTTTCAAAATCATTTTTAGTAAATTATATCTTATTTTACTAATTAAATGATTGCACTTCAAAAACAGTAATCAATTTAAAAATTATAACCAATTAATGAATGATATGTTTGTTTTAAAATATGAGGTAGAATTAAATTTACATTAAATATTCAAAATTAGTTTTTATGTTAAGTTATTGTATATTAAGTAAATTATTTTAAATTTTTATCAATACTTTGTAGATATGTTTTACAAGAATTTTAAACAAAAAATTACTTAATTTAATTAAATAAAACTACTATTTAAACGGCATATATATATATATTTCTAAAATGTTATTAATTTAAATGTATTTAATATTTTGTTAACTATTATAATTAGTTTAAAATTTATAAATTTGACAAGTTAATTTAATCTAAAAAATAATAAATACAATTTAAACTTAGAAATAAATGGAAGCAAATATTACAAAATAAAAATTGCACGTTAAAATCACACCAATCAATTAGAAAAAAAATCAATAATAATCTTGATAAGTTTATAACAATTACGAATATAACGTTAGAATAAGAAAAACAATCGAATTTTCATTAAATATATCGCGGCTTAAAATTTTCACATAAAATAATTTATATATATTTGTTGTGGAATCTAAATATTTTGATTTATCCGAACGTAATGAATAGCAAGCTTAGTTCTGCTGGAGTATAAGCTGTTCGAGCTCGTCGGCAGACCGAAGTAGGAAAGCCGCCGATTCCCGATAGCCGGCAATTAACTGCTTAACCGCTGCCACTTCGCTCGGGTTCAGTGAATAGTGATTGCCGTTTGTGGTTGACTTACCATTAGATGATACGACCGTTGCGTTGCTTCCATTCGCAACACTCGCATTGCCTGTGCCTAACAATCATCAGAATCAACGATCAATACATGATATTTACGATTTGAATACTATTTTTTCCTAATATTCAGCTCAGATTTCATTGGATATTCAAATCGAAAATTCAAATTATCAACAAAAAAGTTTTTAAATACTTTCGATAAAAACAAAAAAATTAGTGAAGATTTGAATTTAATCTTTTTGTGTTATTCATAATTATATAAAAATATACTCATTTTTTATTTAACTGAAATTTGATTTATTAATTCGTTAATTAGACTAATTATAAGCGAAAGAAATATCTTTTTCGGGAAAAAAGGGATTTAGTGAAGAGATAGGGAGAGATTGTTAGCGAAAAAGCGAATGCTTTTGATTTTGAACATTGAGTTGTGGCTGTAATGCATAAAACGACTACTGACTGCATGACTCGCAATAAAAATCTTTTGGAACATAAGAATGAATCAATAGAAAAGATCAGTAGAAGACTAGCATTTTTGATACAACACTACACTAACTGCACTATTCGCTCGCATTCTTCGTAGAGTTTATTGTTGAGTAAAAGCAAAAAGAGTTCTGAAAACGAATTGTTTTTCTCTGTGAATAAAATTGTAAAATAAAACTCACAGTTCTCTCCAGAAATGGATTGTTGATATGGAAAAGACAATAAATTTGGATTTGTTGTAGCGCTTTGTTGGAACACTTGTACAGCACTCGCCGATGTTGACGTCGGATTGCAACTGTGGACAGTTGGGTTTGGGGCTGGGTTCGCATTAAGGTTAGACGAGTTAGAGTTTGGGTTTGGGTTTGCAACCGGCATCGGGTTTGGGTTGCCTCCATTGCCACCACTGCTACTGCCACTGCCACTGCCACTGGTCGACACTTCGTTCTGTACGGTTCACACATTCAACAAAATTGGATAATAAGTCAAAATGAGAACTATTTTCGAATCCAATGTAAGCAAAGTTTTGTTTAATTTTGGAAATGACTTCGAGAGAGAGAGAGAGAGAGAGAGAGAGAGCAGGAGAGAGAAAGAGAGAGGATTGAGAGAGAGAGGGAGAGAGGGTTGGAAGAGAGAGAGAGTTGTTGGAGACATGCTCGACATACTAAGCTCGTGGAAATGGGTTTGAGTCCCATTCGCATCCTTTTTGCGTTTTGGCATTCATTATCACAAGCCGTCGCCAGAATTTGTTCAGCCATTGGCGACGTTAAATGGTATGAGACATGATTTGAAGGCCCACTCTTGGTAGTGGTCGGCACCGATGACTCATTCCAAGCACGACCGTTTTCATTGCTTGAGGCAATCGGCTGTCCTGTCGTCTTATGCCGTTTGGTTCGACGACATGACTTCAGATAAGTTCGAATGCGTTTTCGGGCCCTTTCGCTAAACTCAGGGAACTGTCGGGTGCAGCTCTCGATGATGGCCTGGATTTTCTCCTTTGGCTGTCGAGAGATCGGAACCATTCGATCGAGATTTTCGTCGACGAAGAGTCTGACGAACATCTAATGCAGTGAAAGGAAAGGCAAAGAAATTATTCTCAAATATCTCATTAGAATCGAGTGTCGAGTCTTGACTACATTGAAAGCCTTGAGCCTCTCGGGATCGTAAGCACCAGTGCTCTGCTCTGCCAGGAGTCGGTCTCCGAGTTGCAGATCATTATCTTCGTCGTCGTCTTCCTCTTCGTCTTCTATGACTCGCTTTCCGTTTCGATTCCATCGGTCAGTAAAGCCATGACTACTATGACTGTTATGACTGTTATGACTGGTGTGAGTGCTGTGGGCGCCGGCACTCCCGTTCTCCCCACTACTAGTGACTGCCTTATGAGAGCTCTGTTTGCCTCTCTTTGAACACATATTCAATGGTTGATCGAAACAAACATTGGTTTCGCGTTTAACTCGACTCATGTCTAATGGCAGCGCCTCTTCATCGAAGTCAGTTTCGTCGAGCACTTCCTCGTCTTCGTCGTCGTCATCGTCGTCATCGCCAGTGATTTCTTCGCATAAGGCGTCTAAACAGGGATTGAATGCAAAAAAGTGATTCATTAGTCGACTCTGGAGTTACACAACATTATTGTGATTAGCGATAGGTATAGACAGAGACGGAGAGACAGAGGAGAAGATGAGTATAGAGTAGAGGTTTGGAGATTTGGAGAGAGGGAGAGAGAGCAGGAGAGAGAGAGAGAGAGAGAGAGAGAGAGAGAGAGAGAGAGAGAGAGAGAGAGAGAGTTAGAGAGGCATTAAAAGAGAAAGAGCGACAGAGAGGCAGAGGAATGAGTGGCTGAGTGTCTGCCAGTGCTGTTCTAACTTACCGTCACTATTTGCAGCAGTGGTCTGATCCCCATTGTGTGCACTAATGTCAGCATCAGATGCGCCGGTCTCCGATATCATTTCCTATTGAGAGTAAAGGCACTGTAAGGCACAGTAAGGCACAGTAAGGCACAGACACATCACACAAATCCATACGAAACAGGCAAAGATGCCAATAGGATAGCACTAAAGCTACAGAGAGTGTACAGTAGTGGCTGCACAGAGAGTATACTCCAGTGACAATCAAGAGAAATGTGCGGATCTAATGCCAAAATGAGATATACAGGCATTGAGACAACCAGTTTGGCACTGGCACTGATGGCTGTGCACAGCTCATCATCAACTCAAGCCCTAATGTTTGGAATGCCATCGACTGAATAATTATTTCGCTTTCATTTGGGATGCAATCGAAAAAACCTTTCAAACCGTCGCCAATCAATTGGTTCGAATCGGTTCGGTTTGGGGCTTAGGAGCAGCGATACGCCTAACAGACTAACAGATTATTATTTGTGGTCCTCTAACCATCACTACAATATGTTTCAGTAAATAATTCTTGTTTGCTATGCCTCAGACCTTATGTATGCAATTATTTGGTCTGATCTGTAAATTCCAAATACATTCTATTCAATCGACTCTATTCTCAATACATTAATTCTCAAATCTCTTCACTTATTAACTAATCGACAAATTATTTGTTAAAAAACATTAAAAATAGTTTGTAATAAAAATTCAAGTCTTTGTCGATTGCATTGAATACTCGAAAGAATAGGTTTGGCAGTAACTGAAAGGCCATATATCTGGAGTAAAACGTAATGCTTTTAGTCTTTGCAAGGAATATAAGTTTAGTATCAAATGTGCAATATTTTCCATAGAGTGTGTGTTGTGTTAGACATTCAACTAAAGCTTACACTACAGCACACATTCAGAACGTTAGAACAGACAGAACAGGCTGAGCTGCTAGAATTCCGTCGCTATGGCGACTAAACATCATTGAGTTAAGGTCTATGCGAATGTGGAGCAAAGCACGAGGCAATGCACAGACAACCTATAACTGTACCAAAACTTGTTGATTCTTTCTTTTCTTTTTTACATTAATTTTTTGTGAAAACCTTTTGAGTCAGTCTTAGAAACAAACAATTCGTTCAATTCGTTTCGATTTCAATCCCTTTTCTCAGTCGAACTCATATTATGTTTGAGTTTGAGTTAAAGGAATTTCGAGTTATATTTCAGAATCGAAAGTAAGGATTAATTTAGTTGTTTTGGCAAAAGCTTTAATAAGAGTCACTCGTCGACTAGTATTGCTCTGTGGAGTACAGCTCACTAGTCAGTTTGCTGTGGCACAGTTAGCTGTGCACCGAGCATTGAGCATTGAGTATTGAGCATTGAGCAATGTATACTACAGTACAGTACAGTACAGTACACATACTGTACTGTCTAGTTATCAAGCTATCAATGTTGAGCTGAGTGGTGAGCACTTACATCGTCAACCTCTTGGCCATCAAAGCCAAGACATGCTGCTGTCGGCGCAATAAGGGAGTCTCCTCCGAGCACACCATAAACAAAGCCCGCATTTCTCATACGCTTTATTGTTGTCGTTAAGGGCAATGAGTAGTCTATATCCAGAGTTGTTTTTGGCTGACCATCAGCTGAATGCTCGTGCAGTAGACTCTTGCGAACTGTACTGCTGTTAGAATAAGTAGGAGTTGTAAAGACACTAATTATCGAAACTGTCGTTTCATTCACTGATAAATGCAATTCGCGTTAATACCATACCTTTTGGAACCAGTTTTACTGCCGGCGCTAATTCCATTACTGCAGCCATTGGTGCTGCTCTGCAAATGCATTCGCTTCTGGCAGTCGGAACAGGACATCAGGAACCGAGTCACTGCTTCTCGCGGTAGGAATGCGTACATCTCTGCCACCTGTCATACGAACCGATAAAACCAACACTTATTCAATGTATTGAACGCATTCGACGTAATCTACTCAAGTCTTGCACAACATCTTCATTGCATTATTCATTATGTTATGTATTTTTTCTAGTTTTTAAATTTTTTCATTTCGAATCTATTTCATAAATTATTTGATTTGTACCGAGTATTGACCCGAATCTGCACATTCATTAGTGGAAAGCCTAATATTTGGAATTTTAATGAAATTTTTGTTTTTATTATACCATAGTTATGAAGCAAGTAATTGAATTATTTAACTAATGACTAAATTTTTGAAATTATTTCTTTGAAAACTTCCAAAAAATTATTCGAAATGGTTTAAAAAATAATACAATTTTTTAATTGTGCAATAATTTCCAAAATCATAACTGAGAGCATTAATGGAAAGAATGGAATAAATGAATGTAAAACTCACCGCTTTATAAGTCCTCTTCTGTCCTGCGTGTCGGCCTAATTATCGGTCGAATCAGTTTTATTGCAATTTATTAGTCATTCGTTTTTTTAAAAGATGTGAATAAAGATAAAAAGTAAACGAAATGTATGTCTGATACCTGATCTGCCGTCCATCTCAACATGTACATTATATATTATGTCGAAAAAGTTTTCCACAACTATATAGACAATAGAATTGAGAGAATAGAGTATTGGAAAAGAGTTAGAGTGAGTGGAAAATGATATTATGATAAACTGACTTCAATGGCATTCTTTTGAATATTCAGAATATTCGCAAGTTTAAATAAGACGTCAAAAAAGTATAAAATTATATAAATATAACCCAAGTTTATAAAAATATTTAAATGTATAAACAAAATGAAATCAAAATGTATACTGTACCTGCCACTTTCTTATAAACTGTCTCGTCTCGATCTGATGCCTGTTTAAAATTAAATTTATAATATATTATAAGCAAGATAAAATAGCACTAATTTAAACTAATATAACTGAAATAAATTAAAGTTATAATAGAACTACAATGTAATGAATTATCTTTTAATTTAAATTAAATTATTCTTTTTTATATAACTCTATTCGAGAATATAAACCCAAAACATATGATATGATAATAATATGATTTGAAACGGAATCAAGAATTTTGAGAATTAAAACTTGAAACCAAACTTTAGATAAGAATTCGAGTATATTCTTCGTTTGATCTTTTCTTTCGTCTGAAATGTTTGGTTTTTATGGCAATGTTTAGGTATACCTACTTATAGTTAATGGAACTCACATTTTGGAAATCTTGAAACTTCTATTCCTTCTATTCCTTCTATTCTGTTCTAACATAAGAGTTAGGTTTGGCTCTACTTTTATACAGAATTATGATGTGTCTGACTATTGAGCACAGAGTGCTCAGTGCTATCTTGCATGAGGGACCGCATGATGAAGCCTACCGATCGATACAGTGTGTGTGTTGTTCTTGAATTGGGCTTTGCCTATGCCTTCCCTTTTCCAGGCATGAGATTAGTTGTAGTGAATGCTATGTTCTGTACTGTATGTGCTCTACAGTATGTGTCTGTGTGTGTGTGTTATGTGTGCTATGTGTGCTGTGCGAAGTGTATGGGCTTTCTCTTCACTACGACTAACATCAAAGCAGAATAGATCGGATGGGGGTATGGATGGAGGGGCCGGCAGAGACGAACGCGAGGTTGTTAAATCTCCTTTCGTGCTCTGTCCTGGAAAAATTTCATCGTATAGTAGAGCACATACAGAGTGAGTAGAGCTGAGCACAAATGCGAGAGCACTGAGAGCTGAGCACATAGAGAGAGGAGAGAGAGAAAGAGAGGGAGAGAGAGCACATATATCCAACCGCTGCTGTGATGTAGAGCAATGAAAGAGGAAGGAGATGGAGATGCGAGGCAGCAGTACGGCAATACGGCTTTACTGCAATGCAATCTACAATATATCTATTCTACCATTTGGTGCAATGCAGTAATGCCGCACAAAAGTTAGGGACTGTTAGGTCTGAATAACAACTAAAGTTTGAGAGAAAAAAAATGAGAAAAGAAGAAGAAGTGGAGAAAAAGCGATTTAAAGTGTGCAACAGAACAGAGCACTGAGAGGTGATAGCAATTTCATATAAATGCATATAAAGCATAAGAAGCAAGCGGATAGTCTGAGTAAAGCAGATATAAAGTGCATATAAAGTATATAAAGTTATGATTTAGAGTATATGTTACCAAATATGAAAGTTATTTTAGTTGTAGTCACTATAATATACAGCATATAATGCGTTACACTTCTGCACAGTTTTTGTTTTTAAGCCCGCATCAGAGCACCAGAGCATCGGAGCATCGGTAGGTATTTGACTAATACTGTAAGTGAGCGACATATTCTATTCCCACAAGTGCTGTATTGCTAGTGCTATTGCTAGTGCTGTAGTAGTGCTGTAGTACTCTGCCGTGTGTTTGCAGAATATGGTTCTCTTCAATCTTGCAATACTGCTCTAATGCTGCAATACTCTGCCAGAGCCAATGCACCAGTAGATGCACCAGTATATGCACCAGTATATGCACCACTATATCTCCACAACAGCCCTTAGTTAGAAGTAGTGCAGAAACTAACTGTTCTGTTAGTTCTCCAGTTCTCTCTGCACTCCAGTCCATGCATTACAAACTGAATCGCAATTCTATTAATGCTAATAACAAACTGCAGCCAAACTAAGTGCGAGTGCGGGCCGACTGATGAGCCCTTACTCGTAAATGTGTGTACATGTGCTCCGACACTCATTATTACCTCTACCGCCGAAGTGGTTCGATTCAGACAATCAAACAGTCAAAACAAACCCTATAATTACTGAATGCAGAATAAGCCCAAACATTAAAGTAAATACAAATTAATATTAAATTATAACAATTCTATTCTGACTTAAATGTCCGAAACATTTCACATAAGCACTCTTACACTTGAAAGTCAAAGTTAATTCAATTCATTTTTCAATTGATATACAGTATGTTAACCAAATAAATATTACTAATAATTCTTTTCTTTAATATTATATTATTTATTAGCAATAGATTTGAGTAAAAAACAGAAGAGATATGAGACCGGAATAAATGAACTTTACCAATTCTAACCATACCAATTCGAGATTGAAGATTCCATTTGAATTTATGGCCAATACAGACCAATTGGAGAGAGAGAGAGAGCAGGAAAGAGAGAGAGTTGGAGAGAGAGAGAGAGCAGGAGAAAAGAGAGAGAGAGCAGAAGAGAGAGAGAGTTGGAGAGAGAGAGCAAGAGAGAAAAAAGAGAGAGCAGAAGAGAGAGAGAGAGAGAGAGAGAGAGAGAAAGCAGGAGAGAGAGAGTGTTAGGAATACAGTTCAGATAAAGTAACATGGATGAAGAACCTGGTGGTAGATTGGTTGCCAGGTTGCCTGTGCTCAGAGGAACTAATATAATATTCTATACAGAGTCACATAAACAGGACAGGGAGGAGAAGGAAAGAGAGAGAGAGAGAGAGAAAAGAGAGAGAGCGAGAGAGAGAGGGAGTTTGAGGCAATATTGCATTCAATTTCGATTTCGATTACAGTATATTCTGGCCTTTAGTTAGAGTCAGAATATTGAGAACAGACTCGAGCCTCGACTCACACAACACTCGCATATCTGTCCTGTTCTCTAAAATTATTGTTTGTCGACTGCACAGGTGTTTATTACTTACACATCGAGACCTCAATATTTTACTTATAATACTTGCATTAAAGTTACTATCAATACTGCCAACTGTTATTTGACAACAAAAAATAATTTTAATTCTTTGATAAATATAAAAAACATTGATTTTTGTTGAATGAAAAACTTGAAAATTTTATTTTATTCAGACACCTACTGAAGTCAGAGCTGGGATATACAGCTACACTACTATATTGTAGAACTCATACATATTCCCCAATAGTGTAAATCAGAATAATTTTTGTTGATTTGATTGTATAATCAAATCAATGTTCTCGTATTCAAAGATATTTATCAAAAAATATTTTCAGACTTTTTTATTCACAATAAATTCTTTTCTAAAATTTATGCTATTTTTTCTCTATTTTTCTGACAATTGAGAGGTGTGTTTGAAATTAGATTTAGATTTTGTGTATTATCTATGAATGAGATCCACAATTCAAATGTAGTATAAACTAAAATACTTAATATGTGTGCGGTTTTCATGATATGTATTCGATATATAAAAACTGCATAATATTATATACAGTATTGTATAATATTTTGTACTCCACTCAACAGCACAGTATTCCACTCTATGCCACAATATTCAGTATTATTCGCTATCAGTGTATACATACTGTACTGTAGATCGAGTTTAGACTTTTCCAAAAATTGTATTGGCGTTGCATTTCGTATAGCTTTTATGTGTTTCGTTTACATAGCTCTTAATAATCCTGAGCCCCAACACATCAAACCTACTTCACTGACATTAATATCATTTTATACAATGCCTTTCTCAATATGCTATAGCACTGGAGACCAGCCATTCCGAGAGCGGCAACCATTCAATTGAGAATATATTCCGAATTATAATTGAACAAAGAGTTGAGTGAAAAACAAAACGCAAATAATTGTCCAGAAAATTGAAAAGAAATAAATTATTCCCTCAAGTGGTTTGAAATTTATTCGATTATTCGTTTAATAAATGATTGTTTCGATTATCCAAAAAAATATAACATTTTTTTAAGACTCTATTTGATTGATTCGAATTAAAATCGATCGAAACTGATCAAGATAAATATTATACACAAATATACTCAAGTTAACAATACTTATTTTAAAATCTATTAAACTCAAATACCAAGACTTTGTAAATTAATTTTATTAAATTGTCATTGTCAATTAAGTTAATTATAAACTTAAATAAATAAAAAATATTGAAAAAATAATTTAAAATTCTGATTAAGTAATAAATTAATCAATTATTCAGCATCAACTATCCAGCTAGAACATTCATTTAAAAATATCTCTATTTTTACTCAATTCAAAACGACCTAGTTTACCTAAATCTACTAACGATCTTGATACTGATAATTGAACTAAATGTCATTAACGTATTGAATATGACTTAAGCAGTTTAAAAGATGTAATTTTGCAAATAAGCATAAATATATCAAAACTTTAAAGTAATGTAAATTATTAAGAATTTGAGTTTAACATAATTACGAAGTTTTTTCTCTACAATTGATATTTACCAAAATTTAAAAGTTAGAGATTTTTCAAAGAATTTTTAGTTCATTTCCTCTACTTCTCAGCCAATTCCTTCACATTTTCGCCGCAAGTGTTGATTTTGTCGTTTTCTTATTTCTATTCTGTCTTCTCATTGGTTGTAAATTATAAGTGAGAGCTGGACTGTACCTATGCATCTATCCTCTAATGCCTCTATTTCTCAATGCCTTCATAACCATTGCATTTATTATTGTATTTTTCAGACAAATTCGAAGCAATGAAACCTTATGTGTGATACTCATACGACTCGATTCTCATATATGGTTATCATTTCATATATTTTCGCAAATACTTATTGCGTGTATATAAACGGTAATCTGAAATGGAGTGCATTTGGGCGTTGGTTTTGGTCATTCTGTACTGAATTTTTTGTGTTGACTCAAAGGTAGCGGAGGTTTTCAACCGACTTATCATTTGAGTTCACAAAACTATTTTACACCCATATAGTTATCATTAAATTTATATCAATATATATATAACTGCTATATATTGTATATACTGTATATATAACTGCTATATAACTGCTCTCAGAAAAGGAAGAGAATTTGTGTTCCGTTGAAAGGAAAAAATTTTGATAACTTTTATTACTGATAAATTGGAAGCTGATATACCAGCCCTTAACGAACGAGTAGAGCAGAGCAACCAACTCTCTAACAACCTAACCTACTACAACCTGCCAGCCCTGCCAGCCCTACCAGTTCGCCCAAAGAGATCTATGCTATATGCGATGCCTATGTGATGCCCGACTGAAAGAAAAATCGATATCATTGAGAACATTGAGAACTCTGTACACACTATACCCAACACTACCCACTCTTCGCTACCAACATATCCAACATATCTACGCCAATACCAACACTACTCCACTACTCAGGACCTAAACCTAAGTTCGAGGCAATAAATAGAGAAGAGAGTGAAGAGTAGAGACGAACAGATAGTATGCGAAACAGAATTAGAGAAAGAGAAGGAGAGAGTAGAGAAAATAGTTGGCAGAGGAGAGAGAGAGCAGGAGAGAGCAGAAGAGAGAGAGAGAGAGAGAGAGCAAGAGAGAGAGAGAGCAGGAGAGAGAGAGCAGGAGAGAGAGAGAGAGAGAGAGAGAGAGAGAGAGAGAGAGCTGACTGAGAGTAGTAGCTATATATTGAGCGAACAGAACAGAACAGAGAAAACAGTCTGCAGTAGATTCTCTATTGGAGTATATTCTGTATTCTGTAGTTTGATCTCTACTTTGGCAGTAGTCGTAGTGTAGTATAACTCGAAAAAAGCTTTCGTCTCTTTGGAAACCTCGAGCTCGAGGCACACGAAAGGACCGCTTGTTCTTCACTTTCATTGACAAAGAGAAAGAAGAACTAGTGCTCCGAAACACCAACAGCACAGTGAGCATAGACTGCAGACTTATAGCCTTAGATTCTATGTGTGCACCAAATAAACTAAGTTTTATACTCTTTCAGTAATAGCATGTGTGCTCTAAAGAACAAACCTCTAATACAGTACAAAGTTAGCACTGCCTCAATTGCCTGAGCTGTAGATTCGTTCAAAAAAGTAAACTAAAAGCACATAATTGTCACAACTTTTGGTCTGACTATACCAGTGCTCGAATCGTCATTGTGTTACTCAATCGGAAAATTTAAATAATACTCGACTTTAGCGACAATTTAATCATAAGTTCGCAAAAATTCTTTAATAAAGTCGTTATAAAAGGCTAATAATTTAAGATTTTGCTAATTATTTGAGATTAGAGAAAAAAAAAGAATCATAATTTGCCAAAACTTAAGAACAGAAAAATGTAAGAATAAAATCAAAAACAATAGAATAAAATCCGAAAAAATCAAAAGTAATAAAATTCGACTCAATTTTTCAAACTATTTGTCCTAAGCTCTAGAAATAGAGTACATTTAAAAAACAAAAAATAGTGTATTTGAGAGAAGCAGTAAATAAGTTGTTCATTGAATTTGAGAATATGGGTTAAAATTGATTGAAGTGAAGCAAACAATTGGACATTCGCTGCGATTGTGTGTAGGAATTAGTCGGTAAAATAGAGGACACAAATAATTTAATGTCAGTCTTCAGTCAGTGATCAGCAGAAAAATAATGGTCAGAACTGTAGAAACAAATGTGACATTTATTCAGACAAATCTTTTATTCAAGAGCTAAACAACGTTAGTATATGTCGTATATGTCGTGCATAATGTGTCTAATGCCCCGACACCAGAATCGAGTGAATATTCTGTGCTGTTGTGCTGTGCGAGAGCTAACACTTTAATCTCTTGTGTCGAGGTTTGGTCAGAGACTCGAGTTCCAGTGCCTCTGATCGCCAAACAAAGTGATCCTTTAGTTGCCGGAGTCTTCAAATAACAAACGACTATTTTCTGCTAATCCTTAAGCTTATGATTATAAAACCGATGAAAGACTGACTCAAAGTCAAAAAAGTAGTCGATTGCAGCCAAAGCGCACTAAAACTTATTTCACAACTCCTTATATCGAAACTTAGCGTTTGATTGAACGGCACATCTTGTGTTACACCACTGGTGCTAACCATTACTAACCAAAAGATAAAATATAAAACAAACTCAATCTGAAAACCGAGTAATTTATTTTGCTTTCTCTCCAGACTTCGCACCAACACTCGCACTAAACTATGTTTTCAGATAACAAATAGATATATCACTTATTTCTTTAAATATTTTTCAATTTTTATTAACACATCATTAAACTCCTATCATATCAGTCCCGATCTATAAAATCGATTTTTTATTTCTCTTTCTCTCCTATTTTTGCCACTTTTTTCAGTTCCAAAGTTCGAAACAAATTTTAAAAGATTTTGTATTTGGTTTGAATCGAGTGGAGAGTTGTCCGCAAAAAGCGTCTGTAAGTCAACCCCTGAAATCATACTTTCTGTCAGAGGAAACGATAGTTTAAAATCAAAACTCAACTAATCATTGCTTCAAAACGAGAAGTTTGGTTCAGAAGTTGTTTTGCGGACAAAATATAAATGCATGACATGATAGGCATTGGCTCTAAACATGTTTCCATTGATCTAACAGTTTTGTCAGTTTAGATGATTGAGTTCTGATAAAATATATGTGACTCTCGACGAGTGTACAGACTATGCATGTTATGTGCATTTGTGTGCTATGTGTGCGATGTGTGCAATGTATGGTTTTCTATGCTATGTTATGTATGCTATGTGTATATGCTATGTGTGCCAGAACTGGGAGTTCAGCAATATTTTCAAATAAAATAGATTAAAGATTAGAAAATTTAGAGAATGAGGAACAGACAATAGAAATCTGTTTTGAAATCTTATATTTATGTTAATATTTTTATATTGTATTCGAAAACATATCCCAATAATTAATGTACACTAAATGAATGATAATTTCATAACCAGGAGAAATCTTTTTAGTATTAGTTATAATTGAGTGCACATACAGTTAGTCTATTCAGTAAAACTTGTGTGCATTTGTTGGGAAAGAGGGTATGGCATAGAGCACGACAGCACATATCAAAGCACAGGTGCACATTTGTATAAATATAAAATAAGTCAGAAATGAAAGCTAATGATGAACAGTAAGGCTGGTGTTAGCGCTTCATAGTCTCCATACCGTACTATACAGAGTATGTGAAACTGAATCTACGTATTGACTCAATGGAGTGTATGAGTGTATGCTTTACTAAATTATCAAATTGCCTGTTGCTCTTCGCTCACTAAGGAAGGTCACAAACACACCAAGACTCTAGTTTGCAGATACTGTCTGTTTGTTACAATTTACTTTTTTCCAATTCCATTCATATTCATTTAAATCTTTTATTTCAACTCATATTTTGTTATTCACTTTCAGTAAAACTCTTCGCAAAACATCGCTTCTATTCAAACATTGAGTCGAAGTGAAACTCGCATTTCATTGGATTTTATGCCCAAACAATAAATAAGAGTAAACATCATTCGAGCGATAGTGAAGAAAACTATAATTAATCGCTTAATAAAATATATTTGACTTTTTGAATATCGAATTATTCATTCCGTTCAGAAGTAAGTACTTCAGGAGAATCGGTAAACGGTTCCGAAACGCCTTATTTCAGCTCTTTTTCAACTGTTTTGTCAAAAAAATCTGAACATAAATTCGTTAATAAAATATATTATTGAACACAAATTTTGTCGTTCGACTCAATTCTCTGATTTTATGCTAAAAAGTTTATTCTATTCGTCTATTCCTTTGCTGTGAAACGAGTAGAGTTGGAACGGGTGTTACTGCAGGGGTGGGTGGCTTTAGTAAATGATATTGCATTTGCCTCATATATCGAATCTCTTTTCTTGCTAGAAATGATGGCATAGAACTGGAGGGGAAACACAGCATACTAAGCGAGTGCTCGAAATGCCTGTTCGATATCAGTTGGCAGAGCAGGGAATGGTTGGAAAATAGGAACCCGCCGTCAGATTGTATTATCGATCGACAACGCATTCCAATATAGTCAGTGCACATAAAGAAGCTGAGCTGAGAGCACAAACCCAATGGTGTCCCGTTAACACACAGCCAGCAAATGCATTGTACGGCTCATTGTACGGCTCAGCCAACAGCCAGTGCACACTACATGCCATTCATTGCATGCTTACGCCACTACTGACTAGCTCTGCATTTTCAGACACAAACTCACATTTTGCCCAAACCCTCAATACAACTGAGAATTCGAATTGAGAGCAGAGTAGAGTAGAGCAGAGAGAAAGAGAGAGAGGAAGAGAGAGAGAGGGAGAGAGAGAGGAGAGGGGAGAGAGAGAAGATGGGAGAATGGGAGAGAGAGAGAGTAGAGGCAATGGCCAAAAAGAGTAAAGCTGTAGAGGAATAGGAATTGTACGAAACAGCGCCAGCAGAAGAGATTAGAGAATGAGAAGAGAAAGAGAGAGAGAGAGAGCAGAGCGAGAAGGAGAGGGAGGGAGGAAGAGAGAGCGAGAGCCGCTGTCGTGTGTACTCTCGCTCTATTCTCTCCTTTAGTAGCCATATATTAAGCCATAAAATTGCACTCTATTTCGATCTCAACTTTAGTGCTGCAGTCATATAAAAATAGGTACAAAAAAGGTTTGCATTCAATGAGAAGTTCAATTCAGCTCAAAGTATACACATTTGCGATACATTAATATCAAATTGAATTCAATTAAAATCTTTATCGAAACATACATTTTGTCCGGTTCTACGCCTAACCCATAAATACAACAATACCGAAAATTTGATTTAATAATTCAATTAAAGAATTGTGCGAAAGTGAAAAACCCCTGAAATCATACTTTCCAGACATTCGCGCTTTTGAGAAAACTTTAAGAATTTGAAAAAAGTAAAGCTTTTGATTGAATGCTCTAATGCTCTCTACAGTTCCAACTGTATTGAAAGCATTGTCTGTCAGTGGAATAGCTCTAACTTAATAAATGTTACGCATAAGCACCTTGAGCAGTACCAGCCCTCACTCCCTTCCCAATTCATTTATTCTAAACATTAATATACAGTACGACTACCTCTCAAACAGTCTGTGCTTTCGGATAACGTTAATAAAGTTTTTTCTATAAAACATAAATTTAAATTCAAATGAGAGTAAATACCTGAGTCTTAGAACAGGGAACGTATAACACCTGTTCGGCTGTGCTCTTCAGCTCGAGAGCCGAGAGGTTCTGAGGCCCGAGTCTGAAGCCCTTGGCTTTGACCCAAAAGCGAAACTTTGAGTTCTCAACACTCGTGCCCTCCTCTCCCCTCAATATTTTGATGATTCGATTGTACTTCTTCTTAGTGACGGTCTTCGTCTTCGCCGAATCGCCGTAAGTCTTGAGAGCCCAGACCTGATATGAGTCGTACATCGATTTGTGGTTCGGTTTCAGAGCGCTTCCAATCGTTTTCTCCTGAATCGAGTTCTCGGCCTTCACTTGCGTTCCATTACTGCCGGCGCCGGTAGAGTACGACTGCAAACTCAACTCGAAGTCGTGGTCAGCCGACGAAGACATAATCGTACAAATGGCCTCCTGGGCCACCGCTGCAGCTACTCGGGTGGCCGAATGTCTCCTGTTGTCCATCGACTGCTTCTATCGATCAGTTTGTGTCTGATTTGAATACAACTTCAATACGGGTTCGACTGAACACACATTTACAGAATAGATCTCTTTATTGCTATACTCTGTCTGTGGGCTATCCTAAACACATACATCGGTTATATCCCTCTCCCTGTGCGCTGCGCACACATTGTGGGCAAATCACACTCTTCTGGCAAACATTGCTACACAAGTGGTATAGTATTAGGCCTTTCGTTCACTTTGGCTATCGAACCAGTGATGACATCGAACGCCCGATCCGACCAACTCTTGCCTACCGGAGCCCAACCAAACAATTTTAGTCGAATTCGATTATATATTTAAAAGTTTCGGATTTCCCAACACTTAGTGAATAAGAATTTAATTGAAAAAAAACCAAATTATGTCAAATCCAAGTGTTTTCGATCTATTCTGACCTTTCGCTCAGGAATTAGTCATTCATTGATTAAAATATTTGTCAGTTTTTAGTCTAATTAACAATTCTTATGCAAAATAATTAAACAAATTCTATAAAAATTTATTATAAAATTACAATTGAATAACAAAAAACATTTTATGAATCAAATGAATAAATTATAGTATATTTAATGAAATAATAGATATATTAAAACAAATTTAATTAAATCTTAGCTTAAATTAAGAAAAGAATGAATGCATTGAATAAAATACTATCAAAACAATTGGAAAATAAATTGAATTTATGCTCACATTTAGGACGCAATGAGTTTTTGGAAAAATATATTTAAATTAAATAACAAATTGAGCCAAAAGTCTATAATTCGGTTCTTCGGGTCTTCGAAAGTCGCGGACCCTTTTTGATGGCCTTCTGATTGCGTTTCACATTCTTCTGGTTATTGTCTTTACTGTTGACGACATTGGCGTTGATATCGGACTTGACTTTCGGTTTATTCGACTTTTTGTATGGATTGACGTAAGACTCGTTTTTGGGGACGAGTGACAACTCCTGTGCCAACAGATCAAACATTTTAATAGTGTTTTTGTCGCACAAATCGGTGGCCAAAGAGAACGATATACACCACTTGTAGAGCGACTCAAAGCTCTTGTCTTTGAGCACCCGATGGCTTATGTCCGGCAATCGGAGCACTATATCACCAAAAAAAGCACAATTTTCCACAATATTAGACAAAGACTCCAATAGTTGTGCGTCTTTTGGCAGTTCTGATCCCAAGACATACGAAGAGTTTTCGATCGATTGTTTGGCCTTTTGCTGGACTTCAAACAGTTTGTCGAAGATATTGCTAATCATTGAATACTTTTGTTCGTATTTCCCAAACGATTCCAATGTCTTGACGGCAGAGATCTGTTGCTTTCGCTTCGAAGACAATAGGATTCGAAACTCGTCTTTAGTTCCGATCAATCGTTTCGCCGGTTCTTCGCTTCCGTCCACTGTCTCCGAGTCGGCACTCATTCCAATAGTTTTGCCAAATATTGTCAATAATATTGTTATAAATATTAATAAATTGCTTCTCATTGTATGTTTAAGACTATAAATACTAACAATTAATAAATTTATTAATTTATTCACTAATTATCAAAACAATTGACTCATTATTTCGATTCAAATCAATGCAAAAAATCCAATATTTCTCTATTTTTTGTACGAAATTCAAAACCACTTTTATGTCGATTACCAATAGATGGCAATAAGAGTCAAATTGATTTATTTACGGAATATTCTTATATTTTAGTTATTTTATAATTAAATTACAATTTAAAATCTAAATACTAATAATTAAAATAATGAATTTATATACATTTTAGATCATTAATTACTCTTAATATATATATTAACTATAATATATAGTTAGAACTTGAAATAAAATAAATTAATTTAACAACTAAATCAAGAATAAGACAAAAAGATTTGTTTAACATTTTTCATGTATAAAGTTTACAATAGATATTCAGATTTAGTAAACAGTATTTGATTGTCGCATTCAGTTATTCATTAATTACTCATATCTTCATTAACTCATCCATTGATTAATTTAATAATTTGTTGATTAGATTTAATTCAATTTAAATATAAATTTTTCCAATCTATTAGTTTTTGGCTTAACCTTATTTATGGGCCTATAATATTAACATGCTAAAAAAGATCATTTATCTCTTATTGCAAATAATATTTCCGGTATTTTTAAATTAAAAAATGTTCTTGTACAAATGATTTAATTACATTCAAATAAAACATTAATCATCAGTTAGCATTGATTATCCTAGCTAAAAGCTTAAATAATAGTTTTGAGCTTTGAAAGCATTTTTGTTTATTATTTAGTAAATCATAATTTAAATGTTTTATTATGAGTAAAAACCAAATTTACATAAAATCTATATTAAGTTATTTTACACTTAAGTTATATTAATCAATAAATAGGATAATCACAATCAACTCATTTAAACATTAGTGCAAATATTTATTTTGAGATCAACTGCATGCTATAAATATACGAATCATATAAGTAATGAATAACGAGATAATTGAATGAAAGCCCTAACACATCAATAATTAATAGACAATCAATAGTATTGAACCGATTATTCGTCACTATTCGTCTGCATTTGTAATGATTAGTGGTTTTCCCTTTGGATTCTCAAACCGATCGGAAGTATTGACTTGAGAGAGCATATAGACTCCAATCAATAGAATGATTGTTAAGAGCATAAGAGTGAGAAATCCCATCCAAATCGGAATTGTGAGAAATACAGTGCAATCGCTACTATCGCCGAACACTCTTTTGCCAGACATTCCAAACGGTTGTAATTGGAGTCTATTCAACACCAATTCGATTTGTGCCGAACCTTAATCGCAAAATATATTCAATTACTGCTAATTAAAACTTCAATCAAAACTAATTCAATACCTGATTCAGAAGACTTATCCTCGAGTTTACCCAAAATTGTTAACTTCGAACAACTATAAGAAAATTGTTTTTCAGCTCTTAAAGCGTCGACTTTCAGTTGATATTTAAACGTTTTATCAGAATTGGTGAGAATTGCTGAACCGCTTACTGTTCGCCAAAAGTCGCTTTAAATCAAAATTTTATTATAAATTTCAATATAAATAAAAAAAAGTCAAACATTTTGCTTACCTTTTATTTGTTCCAATTTCTAATATAATTTGAAGTTTAGTCAAACCATTGGCATAAGCATAGGTCAAATCAAGAAGCGCTGGCACTTTGCCATTCTCTTTCCAACAATGACTCTCTGCAACAATTGGCTTATTCTTAAGCGAATCGAACAAAAATGTCAAATTCGGTAGTTTGACAGCTATTGAGTCGACATAAAAGTACAAACACTTTTCGATATTCACCAATCGCTCCAAATTTTCATCACTTTTTGCCAAATTTTTTCCCTTTTTTCCCAAATTTTCGGCTAAAATGTGTCGACTGTAGCGTTGATTGACTTTTATTTGATCCTTATCTTCAACTTCTTCATTTGCTTCTGAGTTCTGTCGGCCAGTTATTAAAAACAATGTATTTTTTGAGACGTTTTGACTGATTTTTTGCAACATTTCTCCAATGAGTTCATCGTTTTCTACTAAACTATCTTTTGGTAAATTAATTACAAATTTCTTTCCGTTATTTATATTTAAATTGTTTATGTCTTGAATTGAAAAATCTTTTAGCGCTTTGTTTGGACTCAAGACATCGGTTAGGAATATCTAAAATCAATTAAATTTAAATTAAATCCAAATTTAAATACAAGTGTTTTGTTGAACGAAATACCGGATCCAGTGTTTGATCAGTCATTATATGATTCAATGTTTCGAAACGATTCGTGTCTTCAGTCGAAAATTGTTCAATACTTAAGTCGTTTTGAATGAATGCAATAATTGTTTGGCTTTTCTTCAGATAGTCATCGCTTAAGACTTTGGAATCGATTCGAGCGATCAATGACTTGTGATTTGAATCAATTGGTTTTGAGGTTTGACTGAAATTAAACACAAATTCATTATTTAATTCATAGATTTGCATATTATTCATATAACTAGACATACCCTCCAGTGCCCCAAATAAGGACTGGAACTCCAGTGCCATTAGAACAGCGGATATTGATTATGAAAATTAAGATCAAAATTAAGACATAATTTGCTAAACGGAATGTCATTATTGACAACATATCAAAGTTTGAGATTTTTTGGATTTAATTTTCAGATTAATTGTATTTTATTTTGTTCTATACATGAGATTCAAGTTTCGAAATTAATATATTTATCGGTTAATCATTCAATGTTTGAATTGATTTGATTTAAATACTAAACATTTGGCAAAAATCTAGAAATTGAACACAAATTGAACGAAAATATTGTTTTTGAATGAATCGATAAATTGAAGGAATTTTTTCACAAGTATTTCAGCGCAGACTCAATGCAATCAAAACACAGTCTCTGTTTAAACATGTGTTCAAACATTATTAAAAGGTATTTAAATTCGGTTTTAAATCACTTTAACTTTAAATAAATTTCATTAAAAGTTAATTTTTAGATCAAAATATGTTTGATATTTAAACTAATTATTTGTTTTAACTTTAGGTTTAAAAGCGAACAAAAATTATTGTTTTCTTTAGTTGCAAATCAGAAACGCGTCCAAAGAAGTGATTATTTACTTAATTTGAATAAAAATTTTGGTTTAAATTACTGTAATTTTCGTAATTCAAGTAATAATACATACGATTGGCTTCAAAGTAGAGGTATATTTAAAAATCATTTTCCGGAAAAGTAAGACTTTATTGATGTTTTGATTGAATCAACGATTAATAAATTGTTTTGAAATTTGTTTTTGATTTAATTTAGAGATAATATAAATGAATTATTATCTAAAAAGCGAACCATTTATGCGGGTTTTGACGCGACATATGATAGTCTTCACGTCGGAAACCTCTTAGTGATGATAGCATTACTTCATTTGCATCGATGCGGACATCGAGTGGTTGTACTGATCGGCGATTCGACCGCAAGAATAGGTGATCCGAGCGGTAAGACAGACGACAGGCCTCTCATTGAAAAGGATTTGGTTATGAGATATGCCGACAGTTTGAAGAGAAGTGTTAAAAGAATTTTTGAAAATCACGAAAAATACTTCTGGAAAACCAAAGGCAGAAACGATAAACTCGAAGAATATATGTATTACTCATTTAATTGGATAATTATTATTGAATTTTATTGATTATTATTATTATTTCTAGCATTTGTCGGAACAGTGAATGGTATAGCGATAAGAATGTAATCGATTTTATGAGTAGTTTTGGCCGATATTTGCGAATGACTACAATGATGGGCAAAACCATTAAAGAACGACTTGACACGACTGGCCTTTGCTTTTCCGAGTTTTCTTACCAATTGTTTCAATCGTACGATTGGCTGCATTTGTACCACAAATATGGCGCTGAGATTCAGGTCTTTTCTTATTTGTTTGTAAACTTAGAAATCAAAACTGTTTTGACGTTAAAACTAAAGATTTTAATTGAATAGATTGGAGGTATAGACCAAACAATTAATATACATAACGGACACGACATGATCAGGAAATTGACCGCAAAACAGACGGTTGGGCTGTTTGTGCCGATACTGACCAATGAAAAGGGAACTAAATTTGGAAAAACTGAAGAAAAGGCTATTTATTTAAATGCAAACCGAACTTCTCCGTACAGTCTCTATCAGGTATTAAATTGTTTTTAAATATGATCTGAATTTTCAATTAATCGAAATTATTTAAACAGTTTTTCCAACGCTTAACAGATACACAAATTCATGATTTTCTCAAATTATTCTCATTTCGATCCGACGCTGAAATCGAACAAATGTTTCAAAAACAGATGCGAAACCCAAAGCCCTGGTATTTACAGTTGAAGCTGGCCGAGGAAATTACACTTCTTGTGCACGGGGGTTAGTCTGGATATGTTTTTTAAAATTAAATATATATATATTTATTATATTTACCGTAGAAATAAGTTTATATCAGGGCTTCAAATAGGCAGCCAACCCAGGAGGACCATGGAGATTTTTTCAAAAATGTTTAAAAACTTATAAAATTAGGATGCAATTTAATTAAATCCATCATGATATAAACTAAATTTAGTTAATTTAACTGAATTTAGACCGAATTTAGTCAATTTATAAAAAAATTTCAAATTTTGTTTAAAAATTAAAAAAATTTGTCGATTTCTGGAGACATTGATTGGGTACCTTTTAGCGGATCAAATGCCAAGGGGATAAATGTGAATTTTCAAAATTAGGGGATTTTGATCTGATCTCCTCCCTCCTCCTGATCTGAAGCCCTGTCTTATATTAAGGGAAGACATAAATGAACTTTTATGCGAATTGTTGCCAACAGAGGACGGTCTGTCTTCGGCAAAGAAGACAACGGACGCGCTGTTCAATAAAGACATTGAAATGTTGGGCCAACTGAGCGAATCAGAAATTAATGATGTGTTTGACGGCGCGCCTAAGTGTACACTCCTGTTCAGTCCGGAAGAGATGACAGCTTTGGACTTAGCCCTCAAAGCCAACTGCTTTGATAATCAATGTATGTCTTCGTTAATACCCTTTTTATTGCTCGAATGTTCAGATCTTTCAATTCAATCCTTTCTTTCATTCTATTAATACAATTCAATTCAATTCAATACTTAATACTCTTTTTCGTCTCTTTCTATACAACTATTATAACTCTAAATAAAATAAGTTTTTGTACTTATATTACAGTCGAAGCGCTCCGTACTATAAAAGGCGGAGGATTTTACATTAATTATTCAAAAGTTAGTTCTCCGACACAAATATTAACCGAAAAAGATATTCTCCGAAATGACATAACGCTAGTCAGTGTAGGTATGTATTGAAACATAAAAATATAACAATAAGTCATATCATTGTCAGTGTTTACAATCCATTTCTATTGAGTCGAAAGAATAACTTATTTAAAAAGTTTTGTTGACTTAAACCATGTCTTTGTTTAGGGAAAAGAACGCATCACATCGTGAAGTGGTATTGAAGTCCATATTCTAATCCAAATAAACTTATTCTGTTTTCACAAAAATATAAAAAACTTATTTTTTATTATAAAATCTCTTTTCAAAACCGATACAAATCTAAACAAACCTTATTTCTATGTTTTACTCTTTTGTCTGTTTGTATAAGACTTATTGGATTTTCATTTCAAGAATAAATATTGTTTTTCTTTCGAATTCAATGTTTTTGTGGATTTAAATCAATTTTTAGTATAATTTCTAGAAAATTAAAAATAGAATTTTGATTAAATTTTTTTTATGATAATAAAAGTTTGAAAATAGAGACAGTATTTATGATATGAATAAAAAATTTATCTAATAATAGATCGAGACTTTGTTTGTTTATATGTTTGTAGATCGTCAACCGATTGCGAAATAACGGTTTCAAAGTTGAAATCAAACGATACTCTCATATCATAACATATGAATTATAGACTATGGTATACCTAGTCGGAACTAAAATGATAGTAAATTAACTTTTAAATATTTATAATACCATTTAATTAATTATAACATAT